>CM038726.1:39868015-39915515 GCA_021613375.1 Megaleporinus macrocephalus | reverse complement strand
AACACAGCAACAGAGTAAAAGAGTAACACAGCAACAGAGTAACAGCAACACAGTAACAGAGCAACACAGCAACAGAGTAACACAGCAACAGAGTAACACAGCAACAGAGTAACAGCAACACAGTAACACAGCAACAGAGTAACACAGCAACAGAGTAACAGCAACACAGTAACACAGCAACAGAGTAACAGCAACAGAGTAACACAGCAACAGAGTAACACAGCAACAGAGTAACACAGCAACAGAGTAACACAGCAACAGAGTAACACAGCAACAGAGCAACACAGCAACAGAGTAACACAGCAACACAGCAACAGAGCAACAGAGTAACACGGCAACAGAGTAACAGAGCAACACAGCAACAGAGTAACACAGCAACAGAGCAACAGAGTAACACAGCAACAAAGTAACACAGCAACAAAGTAACACAGCAACAGAGTAACACAGCAACAGAGCAACAGAGTAACACAGCAACAGAGCAACAGAGTAACACAGCAACAAAGTAACACAGCAACAAAGTAACACAGCAGCAGAGTAACACAGTCAAGTCAAGTCAATTTTATTTATATTGCGCTTTTTACAACGATGTTGTCTCAAAGCAGCTTTACAGAGTTTTGAAAACAGTTATAACATATACCCCCCAGTGAGCAAGACCACCTCCCTCAACTGGAGGAAGAAACCTTGGGAGGAACCAGACTCACAAGTAGAGACCCATCCTCCTCTGGTCAAACAGTATTTACAGTTTGAACTAAATACCAAAGAAAGGAGTCTCTGTTTGAAATCTGGATAGCAAAGCTTTAGAAGCTGCACAGATAGAGGCAGTGTATGACTGAGGCAGTCTCTGACTGAGGCAGTCTATGACAGTCTTTATGTAAAGTGGGTGGAGCTGAAACAGTCCCATCCTATCTCAGTGCTGGTACATCTGGATGGCACAGTGATGTAACTGAGGGTGTAGCAGTAAATGGACAGGTGAGCTGGCTGGTGATGGTGAGGAGGAGGTCTTGATGATCAGTCCTTCAACAGCCTTCAACAGACAGGAGGACAGTCATTACCTCAGGAAGAGTAAAGAGAGAGAGTGAGTTGGGCTCGGGAGTGAGACTGTAGAGAATATAAATATTCAGAATTTTAGAGTGAGGCTGGCGACTCCGGCAGATCTAACTATAACAGCCTAAACTAAAAGGAGAGAACCAGAAGGTAACATGGACATGAGACCACCCTGAGACACTGGGGTCCCCCCACTCCACCATCAACAAACCTGTGTGATCGCGTGAAGTGGTGGAACAACAGCACCAACATCTCAGTTTACTATAAACCTCTGTGTCCAAGAACCCCCAGATCTCCTGCCTTTATCTAAAAGAGAAGCTTAATTACCAGAAGATACTAAACCAGTATGTTTTCAGTCTAGACTTAAATATTGAGACTGTGTCAGAGTCCCGAACATTAACTGGGAGATTATTCCACAATTTGGGGGCTTTGTAGGAAAAAGCTCTTCCCCTCATTGTAGTCTTCTGAATTTTAGGAACTATTAGAAAACCAGCATCCTGTGATCTGAGTGAACGTGGCGGTTCATAATAGGAGATTAGATCTTGCAGGTACTCCGGTCGAGACCGTGCAGGGTTTTATACGTCAGTAATAGAATTTTATAGTCGATACGGAATTTAACAGGAAGCCAGTGTAGCTGATAAAACTGGACTGATGATGGAAGGTTCTGGTTTTAGTTAGTACTCTAGCTGCAGAGTTCTGAACTAACTGAAGTTTATTCAGGTTCCTGCTGGAGCATCCTGACAATAATGCATTACAGTAATCTAGCCTTGAGGTTATAAAGGCATGTATCAACTTTTCAGCATCAGACACAGATAACGCATTTCTTAACTTTGAAATGTTTCGTAGGTGAAGAAACGCTGTTCTTGTAATGTTACCTACGTGTTGATTAAATGTCAGATCTGAGTCAAACACACCGAGATTTATAACTACTGAACCAGGAACTACAGAGAAGTCAGCAAGATTTAACATTAAATCTGAACATTTAGTCCGAGCAGCCTTTGGGTCGAGGAGGAGAACTTCCGTTTTATCTGGGTTTAAAAGAAGGAAGTTCTGTAGCATCCAAAGTCTAATATCTCTTACACAATCTTCTATCTTATCTAATCTGGATTTATCATCTGGTCTGATATGTACAGTTGTGTATCATCGGCATAACAGTGGAAACTAATTCCATGTCTATTTATAACTGAGCCTAATGGTAGCATATATAGTGTAAATAACAGAGGACCTAAAACAGAACCTTGTGGAACTCCATATTTCACTCTTGTATAATTAGACGATACATTATTTATCTTTACAAACTGAAAGCGATCACTAAGGTAAGATGTGAACCAGGATAACGCTGTTCCTGTGATTCCAACTATATTTTCTAGCCTGTCCAAAAGAATAGTGTGATCTATAGTGTCAAAAGCTGCACTTAGATCTAGTAACACCAGTAGAGATACGTGGTCCTGATCAGAGACAAGAAGAAGATCATTTGTTATCTTAACTAAAGCTGTCTCTGTGCTGTGATGTGGCCTAAAACCAGATTGGAATTTTTCATATATGTTGTTCTTATGTAGATGAGAACAGAGTTGTCGAGCTACAGCCTTTTCTAAAATCTTAGAGATAAAAGGTAAATTGGAAATGGGTCTATAACTGGACAGTTCTCTGGGGTCAAGATTTGGCTTCTTTATCAAGGGTTTTATCACAGCTAGTTTAAAAGACTTAGGTACATGACCCAGACTAAGAGAAGAGTTGATGATAGTTGACAGCAACAGAGTAACACAACAACAAAGTAACACAGCAACAGAGTAACAGAATAACACATTAACAGAGTAATACAGTAATACAGTAACACTACTCTGCAGTAATCCGAGTCCTCAGTTTCGGAACAGTACACAGTAGTGTTCAGTATGACTGATAGTAGTGATCAGTATTAGTAATAGTAGTGATTGGTATAACTGATAGTAGTGATTGGTATATCTGATAGTAGTGATCAGTATTAGTAATAGTAGTGATTGGTATAACTGATAGTAGTGATTAGTATTAGTAATAGTAGTGATTGGTATAACTGATAGTAGTGATCAGTATAACTGATAGTAGTGATCAGTATAACTGATAGTAGTGATTGGTATAACTGATAGTAGTGATTGGTATAACTGATAGTAGTGATCAGTATAACTGATAGTAGTGATTGGTATAACTGATAGTAGTGATTGGTATAACTGATAGTAGTGATTAGTATTAGTAATACTAGTGATTGGTATAACTGATAGTACTGATCAGTATAATTGATAGTAGTGATTGGTATAACTGATAGTAGTGATTGGTATAACTGATAGTAGTGATAAGTATAACTGATAGTAGTGATTGGTATAACTGATGGTAGTGATTGGTATAACTGATAGTAGTAATTGGTATAACTGATAGTAGTGATTGGTATAACTGATAGTAGTGATCAGTTTTAGTAATAGTAGAGATTGGTATAAATAATAGTAGTGATCAGTATTAGTAATAGTAGTGATTGGTATAACTGATAGTAGTGATTGGTATCACTGATAGTAGTGATCAGTATCACTGATAGTAGTGATCAGTATCACTGATAGTAGTGATCAGTATTAGTAATAGTAGTGATTGGTATAACTGATAGTAGTGATTGGTATAACTGATAGTGATCAGTATTAGTAATAGTAGTGATTGGTATAACTGATAGTAGTGATTGGTATAACTGATAGTAGTGATCAGTATTAGTAATAGTAGTTATTGGTATAACTGATAGTAGTGATCACTATTAGTAATAGATGTGATTGGTATAACTGATAGTGATTGGTATCACTGATGGTAGTGATCAGTATCACTGATAGTAGTGATCAGTATCACTGATAGTTGTGATCAGTATTGGTAATAGTAGTGATCAGTATCACTGATAGTAGTGATCAGTATCACTGATAGTTGTGATCAGTATTAATAACAGTAGTGATTGGTATAACTGATAGTAGTGATCAGTATTAGTAATAGTAGTGATTGGTATAACTGATAGTAATGATTGGTATAACTGATAGTAGTGATTGGTATAACTGATAGTAATGATCAGTATTAGTAATAGTAGTGATTGGTATAACTGATAGTAGTGATCAGTATTAGTAATAGTAGTGATTGGTATAACTGATAGTAATGATCGGTATAACTGATAGTAGTGATTGGTATAACTGATAGTAATGATCGGTATCACTGATAGTAGTGATCAGTATCACTGATAGTAGTGATCAGTATTAGTAATAGTAGTGATTGGTATAACTGATAGTAGTGATTGGTATAACTGATAGTGATCAGTATTAGTAATAGTAGTGATTGGTATAACTGATAGTAGTGATTGGTATAACTGATAGTGATCAGTATTAGTAATAGTAGTGATTGGTATAACTGATGGTAGTGATTGGTATAACTGATGGTAGTGGTTGGTATAACTGATGGTAGTGATTGGTATAACTGATAGTAGTAATTGGTATAACTGATAGTAGTGATTGGTATAACTGATAGTAGTGATTGGTATTAGTAATAGTAGTGATTGATAGTAGTGATCGGTATAACTGATAGAAGTGATTGGTATAACTGATAGTAGTGATTGGTATAACTGATAGTAGTGATTGGTATAACTGATAGTAGTGATTGGTATAACTGATAGTAGTGATTGGTATAACTGATAGTAGTGATTAGTATTAGTAATAGTAGTGATTGGTATAACTGATAGTAGTGATCAGTATTAGTAATAGTAGTGATTGGTATAACTGATAGTAGTGATCAGTTTTAGTAATAGTAGTGATTGGTATAAATAATAGTAGTGATCAGTATTAGTAATAGAAGTGATTGGTATCACTGATAGTAGTGATCAGTATCACTGATAGTAGTGATCAGTATCACTGATAGTAGTGATCAGTATTAGTAATAGTAGTGATTGGTATAACTGATAGTAGTGATTGGTATAACTGATAGTGATCAGTATTAGTAATAGTAGTGATTGGTATAACTGATAGTAGTGATTGGTATAACTGATAGTAATGATCAGTATTAGTAATAGTAGTTATTGGTATAAATAATAGTACTGATCAGTATTAGTAATAGAAGTGATTGGTATAACTGATAGTAGTGATTGGTATCACTGATAGTAGTGATCAGTATCACTGATAGTAGTGATCAGTATCACTGATAGTAGTGATCAGTATTAGTAATAGTAGTGATTGGTATAACTGATAGTAGTGATTGGTATAACTGATAGTGATCAGTACTAGTAATAGTAGTGATTGGTATAACTGATAGTAGTGATTGGTATAACTGATAGTAGTGATCACTATTAGTAATAGACGTGATTGGTATAACTGATAGTGATTGGTATCACTGATAGTGATTGGTATCACTGATGGTAGTGATCAGTATCACTGATAGTAGTGATCAGTATCACTGATAGTTGTGATCAGTATTGGTAATAGTAGTGATCAGTATCATTGATAGTAGTGATCAGTATCACTGATAGTTGTGATCAGTATTAATAACAGTAGGGATTGGTATAACTGATAGTAGTGATCAGTATTAGTAATAGTAGTGATTGGTATAACTGATAGTAATGATTGGTATAACTGATAGTAGTGATTGGTATAACTGATAGTAATGATCAGTATTAGTAATAGTAGTGATTGGTATAACTGATAGTAGTGATCAGTATTAGTAATAGTAGTGATTGGTATAACTGATAGTAGTGATCAGTATTAGTAATAGTAGTGATTGGTATAACTGATAGTAGTGATCAGTATTAGTAATAGTAGTGATTGGTATAACTGATAGTAATGATCGGTATAACTGATAGTAATGATTGGTATAACTGATAGTAGTGATCGGTATAACTGATAGTAATGATCAGTATTAGTAATAGTAGTGATTGGTATAACTGATAGTAGTGATCAGTATTAGTAATAGTAGTGATTGGTATAACTGATAGTAATGATCGGTATAACTGATAGTAGTGATTGGTATAACTGATAGTAATGATCGGTATCACTGATAGTAGTGATCAGTATCACTGATAGTAGTGATCAGTATTAGTAATAGTAGTGATTGGTATAACTGATAGTAGTGATTGGTGTAACTGATAGTGATCAGTATTAGTAATAGTAGTGATTGGTATAACTGATAGTAGTGATTGGTATAACTGATAGTGATCAGTATTAGTAATAGTAGTGATTGGTATAACTGATAGTAGTGATTGGTATAACTGATAGTAGTGATCAGTATTAGTAATAGACGTGATTGGTATAACTGATAGTGATTGGTATCACTGATAGTGATCGGTATAAATAATAGTAGTGATCAGTATTAGTAATAGAAGTGATTGGTATAACTGATGGTAGTGATTGGTATAACTGATAGTAGTGATTGGTATAACTGATAGTAGTAATTGGTATAACTGATAGTAGTGATTGGTATAACTGATAGTAGTGATTAGTATTAGTAATAGTAGTGATTGGTATAACTGATAGTAGTGATCAGTATAACTGATAGTAGTGATTGGTATAACTGATGGTAGTGATTGGTATAACTGATAGTAGTAATTGGTATAACTGATAGTAGTGATTGGTATAACTGATAGTAGTGATTAGTATTAGTAATAGTAGTGATTGGTATAACTGATAGTAGTGATCAGTATTAGTAATAGTAGTGATTGGTATAACTGATAGTAGTGATCAGTTTTAGTAATAGTAGCGATTGGTATAAATAATAGTAGTGATCAGTATTAGTAATAGACGTGATTGGTATAACTGATAGTGATTGGTATCACTGATGGTAGTGATCAGTATCACTGATAGTAGTGACACAGCAACAGAGTAATACAGCAACAGAGTAACAGAGCAACAGAGTAACACAGCAACAGAGTAACACAGCAACAGAGTAACACAGCAACAGAGTAACACAGCAACAGAGTAACACAGCAACAAAGTAACACAGCAACAAAGTAACACAGCAACAGAGTAATACAGTAATACAGTAACACTACTCTGCAGTAATCCGAGTCCTCAGTTTCGGAACAGTACACAGTAGTGTTCAGTATCACTGATAGTAGTGATCAGTATTAGTAATAGTAGTGATTGGTATAACTGATAGTAGTGATCAGTATATCTGATAGTAGTGATCAGTATTAGTAATAGTAGTGATTGGTATAACTGATAGTAGTGATTGGTATAACTGATAGTAGTGATTGGTATTAGTAATAGTAGTGATTGATAGTAGTGATCGGTATAACTGATAGTAGTGATTGGTATAACTGATAGTAGTGATCGGTGTAACTGATAGTAGTGATTGGCATAACTGATAGTAGTGATTAGTATTAGTAATAGTAGTGATTGGTATAACTGATAGTACTGATCAGTATAATTGATAGTAGTGATTGGTATAACTGATAGTAGTGATCAGTATAACTGATAGTAGTGATTGGTATAACTGATGGTAGTGATTCGTATAACTGATAGTTGTGATTGGTATAACTGATGGTAGTGATTGGTATAACTGATAGTAGTGATTGGTATAACTGATAGTAGTGATCAGTATTAGTAATAGTAGTGATTGGTATAACTGATAGTAGTGATCAGTATTAGTAATAGAAGTGATTGGTATCACTGATAGTAGTGATCAGTATCACTGATAGTAGTGATCAGTATTAGTAATAGTAGTGATTGGTATAACTGATAGTAGTGATCAGTATTAGTAATAGTAGTGATTGGTATAACTGATAGTAGTGATCAGTTTTAGTAATAGTAGTGATTGGTATAAATAATAGTAGTGATCAGTATTAGTAATAGAAGTGATTGGTATCACTGATAGTAGTGATCAGTATCACTGATAGTAGTGATCAGTATTAGTAATAGTAGTGATTGGTATAACTGATAGTAGTGATTGGTATAACTGATAGTGATCAGTATTAGTAATAGTAGTGATTGGTATAACTGATAGTAGTGATTGGTATAACTGATAGTAGTGATCAGTATTAGTAATAGTAGTTATTGGTATAAATAATAGTAGTGATCAGTATTAGTAATAGAAGTGATTGGTATAACTGATAGTAGTGATTGGTATCACTGATAGTAGTGATCAGTATCACTGATAGTAGTGATCAGTATTAGTAATAGTAGTGATTGGTATAACTGATAGTAGTGATTGGTATAACTGATAGTGATCAGTACTAGTAATAGTAGTGATTGGTATAACTGATAGTAGTGATTGGTATAACTGATAGTAGTGATCAGTATTAGTTATAGTAGTTATTGGTATAACTGATAGTAGTGATCACTATTAGTAATAGACGTGATTGGTATAACTGATAGTGATTGGTATAAATGATAGTGATTGGTATTACTGATAGTGATTGGTATCACTGATGGTAGTGATCAGTATCACTGATAGTAGTGATCAGTATCACTGATTGTTGTGATCAGTATTGGTAATAGTAGTGATCAGTATCATTGATAGTAGTGATCAGTATCACTGATAGTTGTGATCAGTATTAATAACAGTAGTGATTGGTATAACTGATAGTAGTGATCAGTATTAGTAATAGTAGTGATTGGTATAACTGATAGTAATGATTGGTATAACTGATAGTAGTGATTGGTATAACTGATAGTAATGATCAGTATTAGTAATAGTAGTGATTGGTATAACTGATAGTAGTGATCAGTATTAGTAATAGTAGTGATTGGTATAACTGATAGTAATGATCGGTATAACTGATAGTAGTGATTGGTATAACTGATAGTAATGATCGGTATCACTGATAGTAGTGATCGGTATCACTGATAGTAGTGATCAGTATTAGTAATAGTAGTGATTGGTATAACTGATAGTAGTGATTGGTGTAACTGATAGTGATCAGTATTAGTAATAGTAGTGATTGGTATAACTGATAGTAGTGATTGGTATAACTGATAGTGATCAGTATTAGTAATAGTAGTGATTGGTATAACTGATAGTAGTGATTGGTATAACTGATAGTAGTGATCAGTATTAGTAATAGACGTGATTGGTATAACTGATAGTGATTGGTATCACTGATAGTGATTGGTATAAATAATAGTAGTGATCAGTATTAGTAATAGAAGTGATTGGTATAACTGATGGTAGTGATTGGTATAACTGATAGTAGTGATTGGTATAACTGATAGTAGTGATTGGTATATCTGATAGTAGTGATTAGTATTAGTAATAGTAGTGATTGGTATAACTGATAGTAGTGATCAGTATAACTGATAGTAGTGATTGGTATAACTGATGGTAGTGATTGGTATAACTGATAGTAGTAATTGGTATAACTGATAGTAGTGATTGGTATAACTGATAGTAGTGATTAGTTTTAGTAATAGTAGTGATTGGTATAACTGATAGTAGTGATCAGTATTAGTAATAGTAGTGATTGGTATAACTGATAGTAGTGATCAGTTTTAGTAATAGTAGCGATTGGTATAAATAATAGTAGTGATCAGTATTAGTAATAGACGTGATTGGTATAACTGATAGTGATTGGTATCACTGATGGTAGTGATCAGTATCACTGATAGTAGTGACACAGCAACAGAGTAACACAGCAACAGAGTAACACAGCAACAAAGTAACACAGCAACAGAGTAACACAGCAACAAAGTAACACAGCAACAGAGTAACAGAATAACACATTAACAGAGTAATACAGTAACACTACTCTGCAGTAATCCGAGTCCTCAGTTTCGGAACAGTACACAGTAGTGTTCAGTATCACTGATAGTAGTGATCAGTATTAGTAATAGTAGTGATTGGTATAACTGATAGTAGTGATTGGTATATCTGATAGTAGTGATCAGTATTAGTAATAGTAGTGATTGGTATAACTGATAGTAGTGATTGGTATAACTGATAGTAGTGATTGGTATTAGTAATAGTAGTGATTGATAGTAGTGATCGGTATAACTGATAGTAGTGATTGGTATAACTGATAGTAGTGATCGGTATAACTGATAGTAGTGATCGGTATAACTGATAGTAGTGATTGGCATAACAGATAGTAGTGATTAGTATTAGTAATAGTAGTGATTGGTATAACTGATAGTACTGATCAGTATAATTGATAGTAGTGATTGGTATAACTGATAGTAGTGATCAGTATAACTGATAGTAGTGATTGGTATAACTGATGGTAGTGATTCGTATAACTGATAGTAGTGATTGGTATAACTGATGGTAGTGATTGGTATAACTGATAGTAGTGATCAGTATTAGTAATAGTAGTGATTGGTATAACTGATAGTAGTGATCAGTTTTAGTAATAGTAGTGATTGGTATAAATAATAGTATTGATCAGTATTAGTAATAGAAGTGATTGGTATAACTGATAGTAGTGATTGGTATCACTGATAGTAGTGATCAGTATCACTGATAGTCGTGATCAGTATTAGTAATAGTAGTGATTGGTATAAATAATAGTAGTGATCAGTATTAGTAATAGAAGTGATTGGTATAACTGATGGTAGTGGTTGGTATAACTGATGGTAGTGATTGGTATAACTGATAGTAGTAATTGGTATAACTGATAGTAGTGATTGGTATAACTGATAGTAGTGATTAGTATTAGTAATAGTAGTGATTGGTATAACTGATAGTAGTGATCAGTATAACTGATAGTAGTGATTAGTATTAGTAATAGTAGTGATTGGTATAAATAATAGTAGTGATCAGTATTAGTAATAGAAGTGATTGGTATAACTGATAGTAGTGATTGGTATAACTGATAGTAGTGATTGGTATAACTGATAGTAGTGATTAGTATTAGTAATAGTAGTGATTGGTATAACTGATAGTAGTGATCAGTATTAGTAATAGTAGTGATTGGTATAACTGATAGTAGTGATCAGTTTTAGTAATAGTAGTGATTGGTATAAATAATAGTAGTGATCAGTATTAGTAATAGAAGTGATTGGTATCACTGATAGTAGTGATCAGTATCACTGATAGTAGTGATCAGTATCACTGATAGTAGTGATCAGTATTAGTAATAGTAGTGATTGGTATAACTGATAGTAGTGATTGGTATAACTGATAGTGATCAGTATTAGTAATAGTAGTGATTGGTATAACTGATAGTAGTGATTGGTATAACTGATAGTAATGATCAGTATTAGTAATAGTAGTTATTGGTATAAATAATAGTACTGATCAGTATTAGTAATAGAAGTGATTGGTATAACTGATAGTAGTGATTGGTATCACTGATAGTAGTGATCAGTATCACTGATAGTAGTGATCAGTATCACTGATAGTAGTGATCAGTATCACTGATAGTAGTGATCAGTATTAGTAATAGTAGTGATTGGTATAACTGATAGTAGTGATTGGTATAACTGATAGTGATCAGTACTAGTAATAGTAGTGATTGGTATAACTGATAGTAGTGATTGGTATAACTGATAGTAGTGATCACTATTAGTAATAGACGTGATTGGTATAACTGATAGTGATTGGTATCACTGATAGTGATTGGTATCACTGATGGTAGTGATCAGTATCACTGATAGTAGTGATCAGTATCACTGATAGTTGTGATCAGTATTGGTAATAGTAGTGATCAGTATCATTGATAGTAGTGATCAGTATCACTGATAGTTGTGATCAGTATTAATAACAGTAGGGATTGGTATAACTGATAGTAGTGATCAGTATTAGTAATAGTAGTGATTGGTATAACTGATAGTAATGATTGGTATAACTGATAGTAGTGATTGGTATAACTGATAGTAATGATCAGTATTAGTAATAGTAGTGATTGGTATAACTGATAGTAGTGATCAGTATTAGTAATAGTAGTGATTGGTATAACTGATAGTAGTGATCAGTATTAGTAATAGTAGTGATTGGTATAACTGATAGTAATGATCGGTATAACTGATAGTAATGATTGGTATAACTGATAGTAGTGATCGGTATAACTGATAGTAATGATCAGTATTAGTAATAGTAGTGATTGGTATAACTGATAGTAGTGATCAGTATTAGTAATAGTAGTGATTGGTATAACTGATAGTAATGATCGGTATAACTGATAGTAGTGATTGGTATAACTGATAGTAATGATCGGTATCACTGATAGTAGTGATCAGTATCACTGATAGTAGTGATCAGTATTAGTAATAGTAGTGATTGGTATAACTGATAGTAGTGATTGGTGTAACTGATAGTGATCAGTATTAGTAATAGTAGTGATTGGTATAACTGATAGTAGTGATTGGTATAACTGATAGTGATCAGTATTAGTAATAGTAGTGATTGGTATAACTGATAGTAGTGATTGGTATAACTGATAGTAGTGATCAGTATTAGTAATAGACGTGATTGGTATAACTGATAGTGATTGGTATCACTGATAGTGATCGGTATAAATAATAGTAGTGATCAGTATTAGTAATAGAAGTGATTGGTATAACTGATGGTAGTGATTGGTATAACTGATAGTAGTGATTGGTATAACTGATAGTAGTAATTGGTATAACTGATAGTAGTGATTGGTATAACTGATAGTAGTGATTAGTATTAGTAATAGTAGTGATTGGTATAACTGATAGTAGTGATCAGTATAACTGATAGTAGTGATTGGTATAACTGATGGTAGTGATTGGTATAACTGATAGTAGTAATTGGTATAACTGATAGTAGTGATTGGTATAACTGATAGTAGTGATTAGTATTAGTAATAGTAGTGATTGGTATAACTGATAGTAGTGATCAGTATTAGTAATAGTAGTGATTGGTATAACTGATAGTAGTGATCAGTTTTAGTAATAGTAGCGATTGGTATAAATAATAGTAGTGATCAGTATTAGTAATAGACGTGATTGGTATAACTGATAGTGATTGGTATCACTGATGGTAGTGATCAGTATCACTGATAGTAGTGACACAGCAACAGAGTAATGCAGCAACAGAGTAACAGAGCAACAGAGTAACACAGCAACAGAGTAACACAGCAACAGAGTAACACAGCAACAGAGTAACACAGCAACAGAGTAACACAGCAACAAAGTAACACAGCAACAGAGTAACACAGCAACAGAGTAATACAGTAATACAGTAACACTACTCTGCAGTAATCCGAGTCCTCAGTTTCGGAACAGTACACAGTAGTGTTCAGTATCACTGATAGTAGTGATCAGTATTAGTAATAGTAGTGATTGGTATAACTGATAGTAGTGATCAGTATATCTGATAGTAGTGATCAGTATTAGTAATAGTAGTGATTGGTATAACTGATAGTAGTGATTGGTATAACTGATAGTAGTGATTGGTATTAGTAATAGTAGTGATTGATAGTAGTGATCGGTATAACTGATAGTAGTGATTGGTATAACTGATAGTAGTGATCGGTATAACTGATAGTAGTGATTGGCATAACTGATAGTAGTGATTAGTATTAGTAATAGTAGTGATTGGTATAACTGATAGTATTGATCAGTATAATTGATAGTAGTGATTGGTATAACTGATAGTAGTGATCAGTATAACTGATAGTAGTGATTGGTATAACTGATGGTAGTGATTCGTATAACTGATAGTTGTGATTGGTATAACTGATGGTAGTGATTGGTATAACTGATAGTAGTGATTGGTATAACTGATAGTAGTGATCAGTATTAGTAATAGTAGTGATTGGTATAACTGATAGTAGTGATCAGCTTTAGTAATAGTAGTGATTGGTATAAATAATAGTATTGATCAGTATTAGTAATAGAAGTGATTGGTATAACTGATAGTAGTGATTGGTATCACTGATAGTAGTGATCAGTATCACTGATAGTAGTGATCAGTATTAGTAATAGTAGTGATTGGTATAAATAATAGTAGTGATGAGTATTAGTAATAGAAGTGATTGGTATAACTGATGGTAGTGATTGGTATAACTGATGGTAGTGGTTGGTATAACTGATGGTAGTGATTGGTATAACTGATAGTAGTAATTGGTATAACTGATAGTAGTGATTGGTATAACTGATAGTAGTGATTAGTATTAGTAATAGTAGTGATTGGTATAACTGATAGTAGTGATCAGTATAACTGATAGTAGTGATTAGTATTAGTAATAGTAGTGATTGGTATAAATAATAGTAGTGATCAGTATTAGTAATAGAAGTGATTGGTATAACTGATAGTAGTGATTGGTATAACTGATAGTAGTGATTGGTATAACTGATAGTAGTAATTGGTATAACTGATAGTAGTGATTGGTATAACTGATAGTAGTGATTAGTATTAGTAATAGTAGTGATTGGTATAACTGATAGTAGTGATCAGTATTAGTAATAGTAGTGATTGGTATAACTGATAGTAGTGATTAGTTTTAGTAATAGTAGTGATTGGTATAAATAATAGTAGTGATCAGTATTAGTAATAGAAGTGATTGGTATCACTGATAGTAGTGATCAGTATCACTGATAGTAGTGATCAGTATCACTGATAGTAGTGATCAGTATTAGTAATAGTAGTGATTGGTATAACTGATAGTAGTGATTGGTATAACTGATAGTGATCAGTATTAGTAATAGTAGTGATTGGTATAATAATAATAATTGGTATAATCAGTTTCTTCATTCCACACTTTAACAGTTTTACTCAAGCGGTCACTTCCAGTGAGTAAAACTGTTAAAGTGTGGAATGAAGAAACTGATTCAGTGCTTCAGGACTGCTTTGACAGTACAAACTGGGATGTGTTTAGAACTGCTGCTGTGAGAGAGGATGGTTCTGTTGATCTAGAGGACTATGCTTCTGGGGTAACTGGTTACATCAGCAGCTGCATTGAAACCATTGTCCCTTCAAAGCGCTGCATAAAGTACCCCAACCAAAAACCATGGATAAATGGTGAAGTTCGGTCCATGCTACGTGCTCGCCAGACTGCATTTCTCTCTGGCAACGCTGATGACTACAAAAGGTCTAGATACGACCTGCGTAGATCTATCAGAGAAGCTAAGAGACAGTACAGGCTGAAGCTGGAGGGCTACTACACCACAGCAGACTCCCGGCGCATGTGGCAAGGACTGCACCGTATCACCAACCATCAACAAACAAGCACGGCACTCACAACCAGCCATTCTGCATTGCCTGATGAGCTGAATGAGTTCTATGCTCGCTTCGATGTCTTCAACCTTGACCAACTGAAGGACATTGCGGCCAAGGAGAGCACACAGAACCCATCACTCATTGTAACAACAGTGGATGTGCGCAGGAACCTGATGAGAATCAACCCACGCAGAGCAGCAGGCCCAGACAACATCCCCGGGCGTGCGCTCAGGGTTTGCTCATCAGAACTGGCTGATGTGTTTGTAGACATATTCAATCTGTCACTCACGCAAGCTTTTGTGCCATCCTGTTTTAAGACCACCACCATCGTGCCCCTCCCAAAGAAAAGTAATGTGAGATGCCTAAATGACTATTGCCCTGTTGCACTCACTTCAATCGTGATGAAGTGCTTCGAGAGGATAGTCATGACTCACATCCGGAAGACCATTCCCAACACTATAGATCCTTTACAGTTCGCATACCGCCGGAACCGGTCTACAGACGACGCAATCAACGCTACTCTTCACAAAGCCCTCACACACCTGGAGCCCTCACACACCTGGAGCCCTCACACACCTGGAGCCCTCACACACCTGGAGCCCTCACACACCTGGAGCCCTCACACACCTGGAGCCCTCACACACCTGGAGCCCTTACACACCTGGAGTCCTCACACACCTGGAGGGCAAGGACACATATGTCAGAATGCTCTTTATTGACTACAGTTCAGCATTCAACACGGTCATCCCACACAGACTCTCAGAAAAGCTCCTCACCCTCGGACTGACACCAGCCCTCTGCAACTAGGTGCTGAACTTTCTAACAGACAGACCCCAGTCAGTCAGAGTCAAGGCTGTGTGCTGAGCCCCCTTCTGTACACGCTTTTCACATACGACTGCGTGGCCTCCCAGAACAACACCAGCATCATCAAATTTGCTGATGATACTACAGTCATTGGACTGATCACTGGTGGGGAAGAGACAGCGTACAGGAAGGAGGTGGCTGAGCTGGTGGCCTGGTGTCATGACAACAATCTTTCCTTGAATGCAGACAAGACCAAGGAAATGATTGTTGATCCAAGGAGGAAGCGAGAGCTACACACACCCCTGTACATAGGGGAGACTGAGGTAGAGAGGGTGAAAACCTTTAAGTTTCTTCGCATTCACATCAGTGAGGATCTCAGCTGGTCCCACAACACTCAGATCATCATCAGGAAGTCCCAGCAGCGACTGTACTTTCTGAGAAGGCTGAGAAAATTTGGTATGCCAACCAAAATTCTCAGCACCTTCTACAGGAGTATGATTGAGAGTGTTCTTACCAGCTCCATCATCGTCTGGTATGGAAACTCTACTGCTCAGGACAGAAAGGCTCTCCAGCGTGTGATCAAAACTGCACAGTCCATCTCAGGAGCAGCCTTCCCCTCACTACAGAACATCTACCACACCAGGGTCACCAGGAGGGCCCACAACATAATCAGGGACAGTACACACCCCCAGCACACACTCTTCACACGTTTACCTTCAGGCAGACGTTACAGGAGTGTGAAGTCCAGGACCACAAGACTGACAAACAGTTTCTACTCACAGGCCATCAGGCTTGTGAACACCTCACGCACTACCTCTCCAACCTCTCCTTTCTGAACTGGTTTTAACTGGTCTGATTTAAACTGCACCTCACACTCACTGTACTGTCAGAATACTGTTTACACTCACTGTACTGTCAGAATACTGTTTACATTCACTGTACAGTCGGAATACTGTTTACATTCACTGTACTGTCAGAATACTGTTTACATTCACTGTACTGTCAGAATACTGTTTACATTCACTGTACTGTCAGAATACTGTTTACATTCACTGTACTGTCAGAATACTGTTTACACTCACTGTACTGTCAGAATACTGTTTACACTCACTGTACAGTCAGAATACTGTTTACATTCACTGTACTGTCAGAATACTGTTTACACTCACTGTACTGTCAGAATACTGTTTACATTCACTGTACTGTCAGAACACTGTTTACATTCACTGTACTGTCAGAACACTGTTTACACTCACTGTACTGTCAGAATACTGTTTACACTCACTGTACTGTCAGAATACTGTTTACACTCACTGTACTGTCAGAATACTGTTTACACTCACTGTACTGTCAGAATACGGTTTACACTCACTGTACTGTCAGAATACGGTTTACATTCACTGTACTGTCAGAATACTGTTTACATTCACTACTCACACAAACATTATTGTTTACATTCGTTACTTGCAACTTGCACTTTATGGCTGCTGCTCTTCATACTTGCACATAAAAGCACACATAACTTTTATTTTTTATTCTTTAACTATAAAAATAATTTTATCTACTTCAACTTATATTGTTATACTTTGTATATTTTGTATATATATTTTTTATTTCTTTTATTTGTTATCTTATCTATTGGTGAATGGAGGAGCAGCAAAGTAAGAATTTCATTGTACAGTGTAACTGTCTGTTCTGCTGTACATATGACAATAAAACTCTTGAATCTTGAACTGATAGTAGTGATTGGTATAACTGATAGTAGTAATTGGTATAACTGATAGTAGTGATTAGTATTAGTAATAGTAGTGATTGGTATAACTGATAGTAGTGATCAGTATTAGTAATAGTAGTGATTGGTATAACTGATAGTAGTGATCAGTTTTAGTAATAGTAGTGATTGGTATAAATAATAGTAGTGATCAGTATTAGTAATAGTAGTTATTGGTATAACTGATAGTAGTGATCACTATTAGTAATAGACGTGATAACTGTATAACTGATAGTGATTGGTATCACTGATAGTGATTGGTATCACTGATGGTAGTGATCAGTATTACTGATAGTAGTGATCAGTATCACTGATAGTACTGATCAGTATTGGTAATAGTAGTGATCAGTATCACTGATAGTAGTGATCAGTATCACTGATAGTTGTGATCAGTATTAATAACAGTAGTGATTGGTATAACTGATAGTAGTGATCAGTATTAGTAATAGTAGTGATTGGTATAACTGATAGTAATGACCGGTATAACTGATGGTAGTGATTGGTATAACTGATAGTAGTGATCGGTATCACTGATAGTAGTGATCGGTATCAGTGATAGTAGTGATTGGTATAACTGATAGTAGTGATTGTTATAACTGATAGTAGTGATCAGTTAGTGTGTGTAGTGGTGAATGTTTATTGATCTGCTGTTTGTTTCTGCAGTAATCTCCAAACTGATCGTGATCGCGTTGCCCATCGCGCAGCTCGTCATCGGTACGTATCACTTCATACACAATAAATCACTGACGTGTCCGAGCGTTCTGATTGGTTCAGAATCAGAATCAGAAATACTTTATTGATCTCAGGGGGAAATTACAGTTATTGCAGTAGCAGCCGGTTATGTAGAAGAATAAACACTCTAATAATAATTTACAACATAAAAGAAATTTGTAGTATGTACACATATATAAGTCATATAATACAATAGAATAATAAAATATAAAGTGACTGTGGCTATAATAATAAGTACAGATATACTGTATACAGCAGTAAGAGTTTAAAAGTTGGAAAGTTATTGCACATTTGAGTTGTTGCACACATAATTAAATTGTAGTTCTATTGTTATTACTGTAATTAAATTATAGTTCTATTGTTATTACTGTAATTAAATTATAGTTCTATTGTTATTACTGTAATTACATTTTTGTTCTATTGTTATTACTGTAATTAAATTATAGTTCTATTGGTATTACTGTAATTAAATTATTGTTCTATTGGTATTACTGTAATTAAATTATAGTTCTATTGGTATTACTGTAATTAAATTATTGTTCTGTTGTTATTACTGTAATTAAATGATTGTTCTATTGTTATTACTGTAATTAAATGATTGTTCTATTGTTATTACTGTAATTAAATTTTTGTTCTATTGTTATTACTGTAATTAAATTATAGTTCTATTGGTATTACTATAATTAAATTATTGTTCTATTGGTATTACTGTAATTAAATTATTGTTCTGTTGTTGTTACTGTAATTAAATTATTGTTCTATTGTTATTACTGTAATTAAATGATTGTTCTATTGTTATTACTGTAATTAAATTTTTGTTCTATTGTTATTACTGTAATTAAATTATAGTTCTATTGGTATTACTATAATTAAATTATTGTTCTATTGGTATTACTGTAATTAAATTATTGTTCTGTTGTTGTTACTGTAATTAAATTATTGTTCTATTGTTATTACTGTACATGTGAAAGGTGTCGTACATTAAGAGAGGAGTTATAAAGTCTGATGGTAGGATGGTAGGGGGCTGTCTGTAATGTTTAACAGGTATGAACTTCACGTCTCCGCTCAGGTGGGCTGTACCGGCACGACTGTCCCGTCCAGCCGTACATCCCCGTCTACCTGCTGGTGTCCGGGGCCTTCTCCGCGGTGCTGGCCGTCCTATCGTGCCTGCCGTGTACGCAGGAGCCGGAGGACGGCAGTCCCAGCCCCGCCAGCAGCCTCTGCACCGCCTGGAACTCGCTCGTCACCCTCTTCCTCTTCTGCTGGTTCATCGCAGGTAAACACCGCCGCCCTGCAGGAACCGCCGATCACTGCAACTTTAAAGGGAACCCTGACTGGTAACACTTAATGGCTCTAAATTATTAGGACAGGTTATAAAACCACTAAAAGTATCAGATTTATTAGATTTTCTTAATGACTCTAAATTATTAGGACAGGCTATAAAATCACTAAAAGTATCAGATTTATTAGATTTTCTTAATGACTCTAAATTATTAGGACAGGCTATAAAATCACTAAAAGTATCAGATTTATTAGATTTTCTTAATGACTCTAAATTATTAGGACAGGCTATAAAATCACTAAAAGTAACAGATTTATTAGATTTTCTTAATGACTCTAAATTATTAGGACAGGTTATAAAATCACTAAAAGTATCAGATTTATTAGATTTTCTTAATGACTCTAAATTATTAGGACAGGCTATAAAATCACTAAAAGTATCAGATTTATTAGATTTTCTCAATGACTAAATTATTAGGACAGGTTATAAAATCACTAAAAGTATCAGATTTATTAGATTTTCTTAATGACTCTAAATTATTAGGACAGGCTATAAAATCACTAAAAGTATCAGATTTATTAGATTTTCTTAATGACTCTAAATTATTAGGACAGGTTATAAAATCACTAAAAGTATCAGATTTATTAGATTTTCTTAATGACTAAATTATTAGGACAGGTTATAAAATCACTAAAAGTATCAGATTTATTAGATTTTCTTAATGACTCTAAATTATTAGGACAGGTTATAAAATCACTAAAAGTATCAGATTTATTAGATTTTCTTAATGACTAAATTATTAGGACAGGTTATAAAATCACTAAAAGTATCAGATTTATTAGATTTTCTTAATGACTCTAAATTATTAGGACAGGCTATAAAATCACTAAAAGTATCAGATTTATTAGATTTTCTTAATGACTCTAAATTATTAGGACAGGTTATAAAATCACTAAAAGTATCAGATTTATTAGATTTTCTTAATGACTAAATTATTAGGACAGGTTATAAAATCACTAAAAGTATCAGATTTATTAGATTTTGTGTAAAATCCGCTGCACGTGGGTCTCCATTGTTGTATCTACTGACGTGATCAGCGGGTAGTGACGTCAAACGGTTTCAGTAACCGGCCGTCACGCTCGAGCTCAGCTAGCTACTAAACATGCTACTGTTCAGTCTTTCCAGTTTGAACTAGAACTCAACATTTCTGACATCAGCGGTGACATCACACACCACGTTAGTGTAAAAGGTGAACAGAGAGGGTGGAGGAGAGAGTGACACAGTGCTGGAGTTGTTGTGAAGCTGTGTGTTGGTGTTGACGGAGAAGGAGAGTGTCTGTTAAAGGAGCTCCGCTTTCTAGCAGGAAACATTCACACTCAGTAAACAGCTACATACACTGAACGGGAGTGTCTCTGAGCTTCACACTCCTTTATTAGTGAACTAGTTCACTACTGTCTACGCTTAAAACGCTTAAAACAGCCTCCGTCAAGTCTCTCACCAGTGGTGGTCTACTGAACCACTCAAACTCATCCAGACTGAAGTGAGGAGAGCAGAGCGGGGGTCTTTGGGTAGCTGTGTTGGTCCACACGCTGCTTCACTAACTATTCTCCTTGTTTATGTTTGTGAAGCTGTTTAGACTAATATCAGTCTTCACACTGCCTTTCACTGAAACATCAACAACACAATGTACATGGTTTTCTTTAAGCTAGTTTAGTAACTCACTCCTTCACACCACAGTCCAGTTCAGACCTGACACCATCTGACCTCATCTACCCAGCAGGCACTGCGCTCAGTAATAATAGCTGTGTCCGTATATTTAATATTTAGAATAAAAGTTAATTTATAAATAAATCTGATACTTTAGTGATTTTTAACAACACGTCCTAATAATAATACATCATATTAACTCTTACAGTGTTACCAGCCGGGGTTCCCTTTTAAAGTGCTGCCGAACTGTGATTGGCCCGCTTGGTGTCTGAAGCTTGCTTCTTTATTGTAAAGCCTGAGATATACGCCTGGTTACGTTAGCATTAGCGTATCTCGGCAGAGTAACAGCTCAAAGTAATCAAAGCAGCTCAGAGTAACTTTATTCTTATATCTTTGTCACCTAAGCACTGAATACTGAAGCTACTGATCTCAGTTCTGAGACTTTATTCTCTAAACATTGTTTTTAATCATCAGTTCTCTCTAAATCATCCTGTATTGGTGCACTAGCATTAGCTTAGCCTAGCGGCTACTTCTTAATCCCTCCAGATCAGGTCTGAGTGTTTCTGTCACTCGGATGCTGTCAGTCCTCTTCACTCTCGCTGGTCTGAGTGTCTACAGTGTGTATGTGTGAAACAGCACCAGTTAGTCTAACTGGACCTGTACTGGGGGGTCTGGAGCTCTTTAGCTACGCTAGCTGGGAGAGAGGAGCTGCTAGCTTTAGCTTAGCTCAGAGGCTAAAACTCCACACTCCACAGAACAGGTTTAATTTCTCTCCTGTTAGCAGCAGTGTAATGTTTACTGTAGTTACTCGGCAGGACGCGGCGACACAACACCGACATCCAATCAGAGAACAGCTATGACGGTTCTACAGGCCAGTCTGTGGTCAGATAACCGTGCAGCTAAAACCGTTTTTAGGTGTTGTGCGTCAAACTGTGAAGAAGCTGCTTTAACTGTTACAAGTTCAAACCGTTCGGCCCTGCAGCGGAAAAGATGCTATTAATTCAAATGGCATGTTTCACCTTAAATTACTATACTGTAACCTTTAATTACTATACTGTAACCTTTACAATACTGTAACCTTAAATTACTATACTGTAACCTTTACAATACTGTAACCTTAAATTACTATACTGTAACCTTTAATTACTATACTGTAACCTTTACTATACTGTAACCTTTACTATACTGTAACCTTTAATTACTATACTGTAACCTTTACTATACGGTAACCTTAAATTACTATACTGTAACCTTAAATTACTATACTATAATAATAATAATAATAATAATAATACATTTTATTTGTAACACACTTTACATTTGAAGAAAATCTCAAAGCAGAACAGAAGGCCCGGTCCCCCATGGTGTTGAGTTTAGTTCTAGGGGGGAGGAGGCGATTTGCGTTCATAGAACGAAGGGATCGTGATGAAGTCAGTGGAGTGAGGAGTTCTTTCAGATAGGCGGGAGCACTATAACCTTAAACTACTATACTGTAACCTTAAATTACTATACTGTAACCTTTACTATACTGTAATCTTAAATTACTATACTGTAACCTTAAATTACTATACTGTAATCTTTACTATACTGTAATCTTAAATTACTATACTGTAACCTTAAATTACTATACTGTAACCTTTACTATACTGTAATCTTAAATTACTATACTGTAACCTTTACTATACTGTAACCTTTACTATACTGTAACCTTAAATTACTATACTGTAACCTTAAATTACTATACTGTAACCTTTACTATACGGTAACCTTAAATTACTATACTGTCACTGCTGCGCTGTTTAAGGTGGACAGTTGGAACAGGTAGCTGCTGAATTCAGAACTTCTCTGATGTTTTCATGACAACACGCTAATAGCCGGTTAGCGTCTCTCAGCTGGCGTAATGTTAAAATGAAGTTGTGTATGTCGCCCCCCTGCAGGTAACGTGTGGATCTACAGCATTTACCAGCCGAGTTACGTCCCATACTCAGCGACTTACTGCTCCAAAGTCCTCTACCTGTTCTCCTTCTGGACCACCACGGTGGTCTACATCCTGCTCGGCATGCTGCTGGTGGGGGGCTGCTGTGTGATGTTTTGTATGTGTGTGTGTGGAAGAGCTGGCCTGAGCGACAACTCTGACCGTGTCTAACTGACCGCTGATCGCCGCTAACTGAGTGAACCAGAATTTTGTGTAACTTTAATGCTTGTTTCTTTTTGGGTGGGGGGGCATGGGGGGGGATGGGGGGGCGTTTGCGTTGGGCCGACAATTACACTCAAATACTCACATGTACTGTTAGCACCGTGATCATTGGTGGAGAATACCAAATATAATTTGGAACATTTTATCTCTGCATCCATGACAATATTGTGCATATATATGTATATTGCACAGCGCCGCCCTGCAGGAACCACCATGCACTGCAGCTTCAAAGTGTTTTCCAAATTTCTGTGTCCTCCTGAATTTAGCGATTCAGCCCAACGCCGTACAATTAGTGCCATGCTAATTGGTGGGTGTGTACTTTAATTATTTGTTAGCTACATTAGCTTCAGTGATTGTGTTGTATATGTATATTTTGTAGTTGAACAGCGCCACCCTGCTGAAACCGTTTCTCACTGCAGCTTTAAAATGCTTAATCCTCCCCAACATGTATTTGATCATCCAAGACGTGTTTATTGTCTGTTTGCTTCTTTAGTTTTAGCGCTGAAGCTACAAAGCTAATGTAGCTAATGAGCAGTTAACACTTTTAATCCACCAATCAGCAAATTTCAGAGACGACACAGCAAATAAACTTTGTAACAAACTGGTGTCAGCCTGTTAGCATATGTAGTGCTAATTGGTGGTCATTGGACATAAGCGTTCGCACATCTGCCCTGTCCAGTTGTTTGTTGCTGCTCTGTTTGTTTATAAATAAAAACACTCTACAGCCGTCTGTCCACAATAAACAACTTTAATATTCATTTATTTTCACAAACATAAACACAAACATAAACAGAAAATAAAAACACAAACAAAACAGGAGATAAACACGTAACCAGAAGCTGACGGCTGTGATGTAACGCTGAGTGAACGAGTGGTGTTGGGATGTAACGCTGAGTGAATGAGTGGTGTTGTGATGTAACGCTGAGTGAATGAGTGGTGTTGGGATGTAAAGCTGAGTGAATGAGTGGTGTTGTGATGTAACGCTGAGTGAATGAGTGGTGTTGTGATGACGCTGAGTGAATGAGTGGTGTTGTGATGACGCTGAGTGAATGAGTGGTGTTGTGATGTAAAGCTGAGTGAATGAGTGGTGTTGTGATGTAACGCTGAGTGAATGAGTGGTGTTGGGATGTAAAGCTGAGTGAATGAGTGGTGTTGTGATGTAACGCTGAGTGAATGAGTGGTGTTGTGATGACGCTGAGTGAATGAGTGGTGTTGTGATGACGCTGAGTGAATGAGTGGTGTTGTGATGTGACGCTGAGTGAATGAGTGGTGTTGTGATGTAACGCTGAGTGAATGAGTGGTGTTGTGATGACGCTGAGTGAATGAGTGGTGTTGTGATGACGCTGAGTGAATGAGTGGTGTTGTGATGTAACGCTGAGTGAATGAGTGGTGTTGTGATGACGCTGAGTGAATGAGTGGTGTTGTGATGTAACGCTGAGTGAATGAGTGGTGTTGTGATGACGCTGAGTGAATGAGTGGTGTTGTGATGACGCTGAGTGAATGAGTGGTGTTGTGATGTAAAGCTGAGTGAATGAGTGGTGTTGTGATGACGCTGAGTGAATGAGTGGTGTTGTGATGACGCTGAGTGAATGAGTGGTGTTGTGATGACGCTGAGTGAATGAGTGGTGTTGTGATGTAAAGCTGAGTGAATGAGTGGTGTTGGGATGTAAAGCTGAGTGAATGAGTGGTGTTGTGATGACGCTGAGTGAATGAGTGGTGTTGTGATGACGCTGAGTGAATGAGTGGTGTTGTGATGACGCTGAGTGAATGAGTGGTGTTGTGATGACGCTGAGTGAATGAGTGGTGTTGTGATGACGCTGAGTGAATGAGTGGTGTTGTGATGACGCTGAGTGAATGAGTGGTGTTGTGATGACGCTGAGTGAATGAGTGGTGTTGTGATGACGCTGAGTGAATGAGTGGTGTTGTGATGTAAAGCTGAGTGAATGAGTGGTGTTGTGATGTAACGCTGAGTGAATGAGTGGTGTTGTGATGACGCTGAGTGAATGAGTGGTGTTGTGATGACGCTGAGTGAATGAGTGGTGTTGTGATGTAAAGCTGAGTGAATGAGTGGTGTTGTGATGACGCTGAGTGAATGAGTGGTGTTGTGATGACGCTGAGTGAATGAGTGGTGTTGTGATGACGCTGAGTGAATGAGTGGTGTTGTGATGACGCTGAGTGAATGAGTGGTGTTGTGATGTAAAGCTGAGTGAATGAGTGGTGTTGTGATGACGCTGAGTGAATGAGTGGTGTTGTGATGTAACGCTGTAGTGGTTTAGCTGATGGAGCTCGTCAAGCTGGTCTGAGATCAGGTTTGTGGTTGTGGTTTAAGCTGCGCTGCTGATACTGAGACTCGACTCACGACACAAATCTGAAATTTAGCACAAACTAAGTTAAAATCCTGTCAGGTTGGTATTAGTAGCATCGTTAGCATGAGTCTGCAAGTTCACAGATCAGAGAAACAGGAAGTGAGAAATCTCCAGACTTCCTTTTGCGCTAACGCTGCTTTACAGTGTTGGGAACTGATTTACAGGCAGAAACACTTCAGTCGTGTGGAAAGTGGATCCGGAAAGTTCCGGCTTTAATGGACCTTCATGCTGGACCTGTTGGTCCATCCGGGCGAGTAAACAGGCACTTACCAGGTTTTAGTCACTGAGTGTTTTTACCTGCTGATATTTTTATATTCTGAATAAAGAACCTGGTGTAACAGTGTAGTGTTGTGGTGTGACTGTGTAGTGTTGTGGTGTGACTGTGTAGAGTTGTGGTGTGATGGTGTAACAGTGTAGTGTTGTGGTGTGATGGTGTGACTGTGTAGAGTTGTGGTGTGACTGTGTAGAGTTGTGGTGTGATGGTGTAACAGTGTAGTGTTGTGGTGTGACTGTGTAGAGTTGTGGTGTGATGGTGTAACAGTGTAGTGTTGTGGTGTGACTGTGTAGAGTTGTGGTGTGACTGTGTAGAGTTGTGGTGTGATGGTGTAACAGTGTAGTGTTGTGGTGTGACTGTGTAGAGTTGTGGTGTGATGGTGTAACAGTGTAGTGTTGTGGTGTGACTGTGTAGTGTTGTGGTGTGACTGTGTAGAGTTGTGGTGTGATGGTGTAACAGTGTAGTGTTGTGGTGTGATGGTGTGACCGTGTAGAGTTGTGGTGTGATGGTGTGACCGTGTAGAGTTGTGGTGCGATGTGGTGCTGATCTACAGACCGTTGCTGACTGGCTGACCGGTGCTGATGGACTGACCAGTACTGATCTACTGACCGGTGCTGATGGACTGACCGGTGCTCACTGGCTGACCGGTGCTGGCTCCATTGTTTTTGCAGTAGAAGTTACTGATATGATGTTTTGACGACCCCCCAGACCCTCAGAGCGCTGAGCTACACTTTGCTAGAAGATCTCCAGGACTGGTTTAGAGATATCAAAACCAGAAGGTTCATCAGAACTGACCCAAATCAACTGGTCAGTGTTTGTGGCCCCACTGTAAGACCCCCCAAACTTCCAATCAGAGGGTCTCTGGAGAAAAGCGGGGGTCCTTAAAGCTGCCGTGTCTGACTGAGGGTCCTGTCTAGAAACCCCACCCCCACAGGTCAGCAGCCGGTTTGGTTGTAGGTATGGTGCTTCCTCATCATCTCTCTAAGCTGAATGTGAGACAAACTGCTTCTCCTGCGAGCACCTACAACCACAAACACCTCAGTCAGACACGGACCACCAGCCGTCCTCCTGGATCCCCTTCACCTGCAGCTCAGACATAAAACATCTCCTTCAGCCAACCAAGAGTCCTGAGAGTCCTGAAGACTCTCAGTGTGGAGCAGGTGGATCAGAGCTGGAGCTCTTGCAGTCTCTTAGTGTGGAGCTGACAATAACAATAATAATAATAACAGGAACAATAATAGGAATAGTAATAATAATAGCAATAATAATAATCATAATAATAATAATAATAATAATAATTCCTCTCCCTCCTGCCAGTCCCCAAGTGCCCGCTGGAAGGGCCACGCCAGACAGGTGTTGATGTCCCGAGCGCTCTCCGGCCAGCGGCACCAGAGCATGCGGCAATGCCGCTACAATCACACAAACAAACTTTATATCATTAAATAGTACAGTATTAATATTTACTAAACGTCTATATCATTAAATGATGCAACATTCATCTTTAATAAACTCCTATATAATTAAATATTACAACATTAATCTTTAATAAACGTCTATATTATTAAATATTACAATATTCATCTTTAATAAACTCCTATATAATTAAATATTACAACATTAATTTTTAATAAGCATCTGTATTATTAAATTTTACAATATTTATCTTTAATATATTTCCATATTATTAACCTTTTTAATATTAATCCTTAATAAATGTCTATATCATTAAACATTTCAATATTAATCTTTAATAAACGTCTATATCATTAAATATTACAATATTCATCTTTAATACATTTCTATATTATTAAACATTTCAATATTTATCTTTAATAAACGTCTGTATCATTAAACATAACAATATTATTCTTTAATAAACGTCTATATTCTTAAATATTACAATCTTCATCTTTAATAAACGTCTATATCATTAAACATTGCAATATTACTGTTCAATAAATGTCTATATCGTTAAATATTACAATATTCATCTTTAATAAACTTCAGTATTGTTAAACAATACAATTTTCATCTTTAATAAACTTCTATATTATGAAATATTACAATTTTAATCTTTGATGAATGTCTATATCATTAAAATTTATAACATTAATCTTTAATAAACCTCTATATCATTAAATATGACAATATTCATCTTTAATAAACTTCTATATTATTAAATATTACAATATTAATCTTTAATAAACTTCAATGTCGTTAAACAATACAAATTTCATCTTTAATAAACCTCTGTATCATTAAATATTACAATATTCATCTTTACTAAACTCTTATTAATAAATCTTACAATAGTAATCTTTAATAAACCTCTATATCATTAAATATGACAATATTCATCTTTAATAAACTTCTATATTATTAAATATTACAATATTAATCTTTAATAAACTTCAATGTCGTTAAACAATACAAATTTCATCTTTAATAAACCTCTGTATCATTAAATATTACAATATTCATCTTTACTAAACTCTTATTAATAAATCTTACAATAGTAATCTTTAATAAACTTCAATATCATTAGATATTACAATATCCATCTTTAATAAACATCTATATCATTAGATATTACAATATTCATCTTTAATAAACATGTATATCATTAAACAACAATATTCACCTTTAATGAACTTCAACATTAAATATTAAAATATTTATATTTAATAAACTTCAATATCATTAAATATTACAATATTCATCTTAAATAATCTTCAATATCATTAAATATTCCAATATTTATCTTTAATAAACTTCTCTATCATTAAAAATTACAATATTCATCTTTAATAAACTTCAATATCATTAAATATTTCAATATTAATCTTTAATAAACTTCAATATTATTAAATCTTACAATTTTAACCTTTAATGAACGTCTATATCATTAAACATTATGACATTAATCTTTAATAAACGTCTATGTCATTAAATATTACAATATTCATCTTAAATAAATGTCTATATCATTAGATATTACAATATTCATCTTTAATAAACATGTATGTCATTAAACATAATATTCACCTTTAATGAACTTCAACATTAAATATTAAAATATTTATATTTAATCAACTTTTTAATCATTAAATATTACAATATTCATATTTAATAAACTTCAATATCATTAAATCTTACAGTATTCATCTTTAATAAACTTCAATATCATTAAATATTACAATATTAATCTTTAATAAACTTCAATATTATTAAATCTTACAATTTTAATCTTTAATCAACGTCTATATCATTAAACATTACGACATTAATCTTTAATAAACGTTGGTATCATTAGATATTACAATATTCATCTTTAATACACTTCAATATCATTAAATCTTACATTATTAATCTTTAATAAACTCCAATATTGTTAAAATATTACAATATTCATCTTTAATAAACTTCTTTATCATTAAATATTACAATATTCATCTTTAATAAACTTTAATATAATAAGATATTACAATATTAATCTTTAATAATTTTTTATATCATTAAATATTACAACATTTATCTTTAATAAACTTTTATATCATTAAATATTACAATATTAATCTTTAATAAACTTCAATATCATTAAATATTACAACATACATTTTTAATGGACGTCTATATTATTTATCATTAAACATTACGACATTAATCTTTAATAAATTTCTGTCATTGTGTTACAATATTTATGTTTAATAAATTTCTATATTATTAGATATTACAATATTCATCTTTAATAAACGTCGATATTATTACATATTACAACATTCATCTTTAATAAACTTCAATATCCTTAAATATTACATATTAATTGTTAAACTTCAATATCCTTAAAATATTACAATATTCTTCTTTAGTAAACTTCAATATCATTAAATATTTTAATATTTATCTTTAATCAACATGTCATTAAACATTACAATATTCATTTATAATAAATTTCTATATTATTAAATATTACAATATTCATTTTTAATAAACTTCTTTATCATTAAATAGTACAACATTAATCTTTAATAAACTTCAATATCATTAAATATTACAATATTTATCTGCAATTTTAACTTACTGAAATTTACTTTAATGAACTATAGCTTTATGTGTCATTTCAGCACTTCAGATGTATTAAAACAATTTGGGCCAGGTTAAAAATTGTTTTCTTTACAGAAACAGTGTTTTTTCTGGGTTTGGAATCATGTTTCTTGTCTTATTTCTTATTTATTTTTATGCACATTTACGAATTGTGACATATTGCCAGTCACATCTGCGATTATAAAAATACTATTCAATTTAATCACATTAAATTTAGATTTAAATGAGCTTCAAATCTAATTTGTGAACTGACCATTATTTTTTTTCTTTTTCAGTCTCATACTTTAAACCTGCAATTGATAAAACATTTTGAATGAACTGAAGCAACATCATATATTTACAGAATATTATATTACCTTTGTAGTCAAAACCTTCATGTTCACACTGGTAAAATAAATATAACACACATTCCTAATTGCCTCATTAGTGTGTCTCCATCATTAGCCTCTCATTAGCCTCTCATTAGTCTCTCATTAGCCTCTCATTAGTCTCTCATTAGCCTCTCATTAGTCTCTCACTAGTCTTTCATTAACCTCTCATTAGTCTCTCATTAGCCTCTCATTAGTCTCTCATTAGCCTCTCATTAGCCTCTCATTAGCCTCTCATAAGCCTCTCACTAGTCTCTCATTAGCCTCTCATAAGTCTCTCATTAGCCTCTCTTATTAGTCTCTCATTAGCCTCTCATTAGCCTCTCATTAGCCTCTCATTAGTCTCTCATTAGCCTCTCATTAGTCTCTCATTAGCCTCTCATTAGCCTCTCACTAGTCTTTCATTAGCCTCTCATTAGTCTCCCATTAGTCTCTCATTAGTGTCTCATTAGCCTCTCACTAGTCTTTCATTAGCCTCTCATTAGTCTCTCATTAGCCTCTCATTAGCCTCTCATTAGTCTCTCATTAGCCTCTCATTAGTCTCTCACTAGTCTTTCATTAGCCTCTCATTAGTCTCTCATTAGCCTCTCATTAGCCTCTCATTAGTCTCTCATTAGCCTCTCATTAGTCTCTCATTAGTCTCTCATTAGCCTCTCACTAGTCTTTCATTAGCCTCTCATTAGCCTCTCATTAGTCTCTCATTAGCCTCACATTAGCCTCTCACTAGTCTCTCATTAGCCTCTCATTAGTCTCTCAATAGTCTCTCATTAGCCTCTCAATAGTCTCTCAATAGTCTCTCATTAGCCTCTCATTAGCCTCTCACTAGTCTTTCATTAGCCTCTCATTAGCCTCTCATTAGTCTCTCATTAGTCTCTCATTAGCCTCTCATTAGCCTCTCATTAGTCACTCATTAGCCTCTCATTAGTCTCTCACTAGTCTTTCATTAGCCTCTCATTAGTCTCTCATTAGCCTCTCATTAGTCTCTCATTAGCCTCTCATTAGCCTCTCATTAGTCTCTCATTAGTCTCTCATTAGCCTCTCATTAGCCTCTCACTAGTCTTTCATTAGCCTCTCATTAGCCTCTCATTAGCCTCTCACTAGTCTCTCATTAGCCTCTCATTAGCCTCTCACTAGTCTCTCATTAGCCTCTCATTAGTCTCTCAATAGTCTCTCATTAGCCTCTCATTAGCCTCTCATTAGTCTCTCATTAGCCTCTCATTAGCCTCTCATTAGCCTCTCACTAGTCTTTCATTAGCCTCTCATTAGCCTCTCACTAGTCTCTCATTAGCCTCTCAATAGTCTCTCAATAGTCTCTCATTAGCCTCTCATTAGCCTCTCATTAGTCTCTCATTAGCCTCTCATTAGCCTCTCACTAGTCTTTCATTAGCCTCTCATTAGCCTCTCATTAGTCTCTCATTAGCCTCTCATTAGCCTCTCATTAGCCTCTCATTAGCCTCTCACTAGTCTCTCATTAGCCTCTAATTAGCCTCTCACTAGTCTCTCATTAGCCTCTCACTAGTCTTTCATTAGTCTCTCACTAGTCTTTCATTAGCCTCTCATTAGTCTCTCATTAGTCTCTCATTAGTCTCTCACTAGTCTCTCATTAGCCTCTCACTAGTCTTTCATTAGTCTCTCACTAGTCTTTCATTAGTCTCTCATTAGTCTCTCACTAGCCCCTCATTAGTCTCTCATTAGCCTCTCATTAGCCTCTCACTAGTCTCTCATTAGTCTCTCATTAGTCTCTCATTAGTCTCTCACTAGTCTCTCATTAGTCTCTCATTAGTCTCTCACTAGTCTCTCATTAGTCTCTCATTAGTCTCTCACTAGCCCCTCATTAGTCTCTCATTAGCCTCTCATTAGCCTCTCACTAGTCTCTCATTAGTCTCTCATTAGTCTCTCATTAGTCTCTCACTAGTCTCTCATTAGTCTCTCACTAGTCTTTCATTAGTCTCTCATTAGTCTCTCACTAGCCCCTCATTAGTCTCTCATTAGCCTCTCATTAGCCTCTCATTAGTCTCTCATTAGTCTCTCATTAGTCTCTCATTAGTCTCTCACTAGTCTCTCATTAGCCTCTCACTAGTCTTTCATTAGTCTCTCACTAGTCTTTCATTAGTCTCTCATTAGTCTCTCACTAGTCTCTCATTAGTCTCTCATTAGTCTCTCATTAGTCTCTCATTAGTCTCTCACTAGTCTTTCATTAGTCTCTCATTAGTCTCTCACTAGTCTCTCTAGTCTGCTGGAATGGGAACGTGTGCAGCGTGTCGCGCGGATGGGGCGCTATGTCAGGGTGTGTTTATACTGACGTGCTCGCGCAGCTGCGTAAATCCTGCGGCGCATTGACGCTCTTAAACAATCTCGCGTCACCGCCTTTCCAGCGCGTGCAGAAAGTTTCACACCGTCCAGGCTCGCGGAGCGAAGATCTGTTTAACCGACAAACAACCTGATCACTAATCAATAACTGATCAACATCATCAACGACCTGATCAGCATGAAGTACAGTATCCGGTCAGCACGCGCGCAGGACTGCATGGACATAGAGCGCATGATAATGGTGAGAGAGAGAGAGAGAGAGAGATACAGAGAGAGAGAAAGAGAGAGAGAGGGAGAGAGAGAGATACACAGAGAGAGAGAGAGAGAGAGAAAGAGGGAGAGAGAGATACAGAGAGAAAGAGAGAGAGAGAAAGAGAGATACACAGAGAGAGAGAGACGGAGAGAGATAGAGAGAGAGATACAGAGAAAGAGAGAGAGATACAGATAGAGAAAAAGAGAGAGAGAGAGATAGAGAGAGAGATACAGATAGAGAAAAAGAGAAAGAGAGAGAAAGAGAGAGATACACAGAGAAAGAGAGAGATACACAGAGAGAGGGAGACGGAGAGAGATACAGAGAGAGATACAGAGAAAGAGAGAGAGAGGGAGAGAGAGAGAGAGAGAGAGAGAGAAAGAGGGAGAGAGAGAGATACAGAGAGAAAGAGAGAGAAAGAGAGAGAGATACACAGAGAGAGAGAGACGGAGAGAGATAGAGAGAGAGATACAGAGAAAGAGAGAGAGATACAGATAGAGAAAAAGAGAGAGAGAGAGATAGAGAGAGAGATACAGATAGAGAAAAAGAGAAAGAGAGAGAAAGAGAGAGATACAGAGAGAGAAAGAGAAAGAGAGAGAGAGATACAGATAGAGAAAAAGAGAGAGAGATACAGAGGTTTTATTGTTAAATATATGTGTGTATGTGTGTGTGTGTGTGTGTGTATGTATCTGTGTGTGTATGGTGTATGGTGTGTGTGTGCGCGTATGTATGTATATGTGTGTTTATGGTGTGTGTGTGTGTATCTGTGTTTATGGTGTGTGTGTGTGTATCTGTGTGTATCTGTGTGTGTGTGTGTGTGTATCTGTGTGTTTATGGTGTGTGTGTGTGTATCTGTGTGTATCTGTGTGTGTATCTGTGTGTTTATGGTGTGTGTGTATGTGTATGTGTGTGTGTGTGTATGTGTCTGTGTGTTTATGGTGTGTGTGTATGTGTATGTGTGTGTATGTATCTGTGTGTTTATGGTGTGTGTGTGTGTATCTGTGTGTATCTGTGTGTGTGTGTGTATCTGTGTGTTTATGGTGTGTGTGTGTGTGTGTGTATGTATCTGTGTGTTTATGGTGTGTGTGTGTATCTGTGTGTGTGTATCTGTGTATGGTGTGTGTATATGTGTGTGTGTGTATCTGTGTGTTTATGGTGTGTGTGTGTGTATGTGTATGTGTGTTTATGTTGTGTGTTTGTGTATCTGTGTGTATCTGTGTGTGTGTGTGTATCTGTGTGTTTATGGTGTGTGTGTGTGTGTGTGTGTGTGTGTATGTATATGTGTGTTTATGGTGTGTGTGTGTATCTGTGTGTGTGTATCTGTGTATGGTGTGTGTATATGTGTGTGTGTGTGTATCTGTGTGTTTATGGTGTGTGTGTATCCGTGTATGTTGTGTGTGTATCTGTGTGTGTGTGTGTGTGTGTGTATCTGTGTGTTTATGGTGTGTGTGTGTGTGTATGTATATGTGTGTTTATGATGTGTGTGTGTGTGTATGTATGTATGTGTGTGTGTGTATATGTATGTGTGTGTTTGTGTATCTGTGTATGGTGTGTGTGTGTGTATCTCTGTATGTATATGGTGTGTGTATGTATCTGTGTGTGTATCTGTGTGTTTATGGTGTGTGTGTGTGTATCTGTGTGTTTATGGTGTGTGTGTGTGTGTGTGTCTGTGTATTTGTGTGTGTATCTGTGTGTTTATGGTGTGTGTCTGTATGTATATGTGTGTTTATGGCGTGTGTATGTGTATGTGTGTGTATGTATGTATCTGTGTGTTTATGGTGTGTATGTGTGTGTGTGTGTGTATATGTGTGTTTATGGTGTGTGTGTGTGTGTGTATGTATATGTGTGTTTATGGCATGTGTATGTGTATGTGTGTTTATCTGTGTGTTTATGGTGTGTGTGTGTTTGTGTGTGTATCTGTGTGCTTTTGGTGTGTGTGTGTGTGTGTGTATCTGTGTGTTTATGGTGTGTGTGTGTGTGTATGTGTGTTTATGGTGTGTGTGTATGTGTAAGTGTGTTTATCTGTGTGTTTATGGTGTGTGTGTATGTGTGTTTATGGTGGGTGTGTGTGTGTGTGTATGTGTGTTTATCTGTGTGTTTATGGTGTGTGTGTGTGTTTGTGTGTGAATGTATATGTGTGTTTATGGTGTATGTGTGTGCATCTGTGTGTTTTTGGCGTGTGTATGTGTATATGTGTGTATCTGTGTGTTTATGGTGTGTGTGTGTGTGTGTGTGTGTATCTGTGTGTCTATGGTGTGTGTGTGTGTATCTGTGTTTATGGCGTGTGTATGTGTATGTATCTGTGTGTTTATGGTGTGTGTTTGTGTGTGAATGTATCTGTGTGTTTATGGTGTGTGTATGTGTATGTGTGTGTACATGTGTATCTGTGTGTGTATGTGTGTGTGCGTATGTGTGTGTGTGTATGTATCTGTGTGTTTATGGTGTGTGTATGTATATGTGTGTGTATCTGTGTGTTTATGGTGTGTGTGTATGTATATGTGTGTGTATCTGTGTGTTTATGGTGTGTGTGTATGTGTGTGTGTATGTATCTGTGTGTTTATGGTGTGTGTGTATGTGTGTGTGTATGTATCTGTGTGTTTATGGTGTGTGTGTGTATGTGTGTGTGTATGTATCTGTGTGTTTATGGTGTGTGTGTGTGTATGTGTGTGTGTGTATGTATCTGTGTGTTTATGGTGTGTGTGTATGTATGTATATGTGTGTGTATATGTGTGTTTATGGTGTGTGTGTGTGTATGTGTATGTATTTGTGTGTGTATCTGTGTGTTTATGGTGTGTGTGTGTGTGTATGTGTGTGTGTATGTATATGTGTGTGTATCTGTGTGTTTATGGTGTGTGTGTGTATGTGTGTGTGTATGTATATGTGTGTGTATCTGTGTGTTTATGGTGTGTGTGTGTATGTGTGTGTGTGTATGTATATGTGTGTGTATCTTTGTGTTTATGGTGTGTGTGTATATGTGTATGTGTCTGTGTGTTTATGGTGTGTGTGTATGTGTATGTGTGTGTGTGTATGTGTCTGTGTGTTTATGGTGTGTGTGTATGTGTATGTGTGTGTATGTATCTGTGTGTTTATGGTGTGTGTGTATGTGTATGTGTGTGTATCTGTGTGTTTATGGTGTATGTGTATGTGTATATGTGTGTATGTATCTGTGTGTTTATGGTGTGTGTGTGTATGTGTGTGTATCTGTGTGTTTATGGTGTGTGTGTGTGTGTGTGTGTGTGTATGTGTGTGTTTATGGTGTGTGTATGTGTGTGTGTGTGTGTATGTATCTGTGTGTTTATGGTGTGTGTGTATGTGTATGTGTATCTGTGTGTTTATGGTGTGTGTGTGTGTATGTGTATCTGTGTGTTTATGGTGTGTGTATGTGTGTGTGTGTATGTATCTGTGTGTTTATGGTGTGTGTGTATGTGTGTGTGTGTATGTATCTGTGTGTTTATGGTGTGTGTGTATGTGTATGTGTGTATATGTATCTGTGTGTTTATGGTGTGTGTGTGTATGTGTGTGTATATGTGTGTTTATGGTGTGTGTGTGTGTGTTTGTGTGTGTGTGTGTGTATGTATCTGTGTGTTTATGGTGTGTGTGTATGTATCTGTGTGTTTATGGTGTGTGTGTGTGTGTGTGTGTGCGTGTATGTATATGTGTGTGTATCTGTGTGTTTATGGTGTGTGTGTATATGTGTATGTGTCTGTGTGTTTATGGTGTGTGTGTATATGTGTATGTGTCTGTGTGTTTATGGTGTGTGTGTATGTGTGTGTGTGTATGTATCTGTGTGTTTATGGTGTGTGTGTATGTGTATGTGTGTGTATCTGTGTGTTTATGGTGTGTGTGTATGTGTATATGTGTGTATGTATCTGTGTGTTTATGGTGTGTGTGTATGTGTGTGTATCTGTGTGTTTATGGTGTGTGGGTGTGTTTGTGTGTGTGTGTGTGTGTGTGTGTGTATGTATCTGTTTGTTTATGGTGTGTGTGTATGTGTATGTGTGTATGTATCTGTGTGTTTATGGTGTGTGTGTATATGTATGTGTGTGTATCTGTGTGTTTATGGTGTGTGTGTATGTGTATATGTGTGTATGTATCTGTGTGTGTGTGTATGTGTGTGTATGTATCTGTGTGTTTATGGTGTATGTGTATGTGTGTGTATGTATCTGTGTGTTTATGGTGTGTGTGTATGTGTATGTGTGTGTATCTGTGTGTTTATGGTGTGTGTGTATGTGTATATGTGTGTATGTATCTGTGTGTTTATGGTGTGTGTGTGTGTATGTGTGTGTGTGTGTGTGTGTATGTATCTGTGTGTTTATGATGTGTGTGTATGTGTATGTGTGTGTATGTATCTGTGTGTTTATGGTGCGTGTGTATGTGTATATGTGTGTATGTATCTGTGTGTTTATGGTGTGTGTGTGTATGTGTGTGTATCTGTGTGTTTATGGTGTGTGTGTGTGTGTATGTATCTGTGTGTTTATGGTGTGTGTGTATGTGTATGTGTGTGTATCTGTGTGTTTATAGTGTGTGTGTATGTGTGTGTATCTGTGTGTTTATGGTGTGTGTGTGTGTATGTGTGTGTGTGTGTGTGTATGTATCTGTGTGTTTATGGTGTGTGTGTATGTGTATGTGTGTGTATGTATCTGTGTGTTTATGGTGTGTGTGTGTGTGTGTGTATGTATCTGTGTGTTTATGGTGTGTGTGTGTGTTTGTGTGTGTTATGTATCTGTGTTTATGGTGTGTGTGCACGTGTATGTGTGTGTATCTGTGTGTTTATGGTGTGTGTGTGTGTTTGTGTGTGTGTGTATGTATCTGTGTGTTTATGGTGTGTGTGTGTGTGTATGTGTGTGTGTATGTATCTGTGTGTTTATGGTGTGTGTGTGTGTTTGTGTGTGTATGTATCTGTGTGTTTATGGTGTGTGTGTGTGTATGTATCTGTGTGTTTATGGTGTGTGTGTACGTGTATCTGTGTGTTTATGGTGTGTGTGTGTGTTTGGGTGTGTGTGTATGTATCTGTGTGTTTATGGTGTGTGTGTGTGTGTGTGTGTATGTGTGTGTGTGTATGTATCTGTTTGTTTTTGGTGTGTGTGTATGTGTATGTGTGTATGTATCTGTGTGTTTATGGTGTGTGTGTATGTGTATGTGTGTATGTATCTGTGTGTTTATGGTGTGTGTGTGTGTGTGTGTGTGTGTGTGTGTGTGTGTGTATGTATCTGTTTGTTTATGGTGTGTGTGTATGTGTATGTGTGTATGTATCTGTGTGTTTATGGTGTGTGTGTATGTGTATGTGTGTGTATCTGTGTGTTTATGGTGTGTGTGTATGTGTATATGTGTGTATGTATCTGTGTGTGTATTGTGTGTGTGTGTGTATGTGTGTGTGTGTATGTATCTGTGTGTTTATGATGTGTGTGTATGTGTGTGTATGTATCTGTGTGTTTATGGTGTATGTGTATGTGTGTGTATGTATCTGTGTGTTTATGGTGTGTGTGTATGTGTATGTGTGTGTATCTGTGTGTTTATGGTGTGTGTGTATGTGTATATGTGTGTATGTATCTGTGTGTTTATGGTGTGTATGTGTGTATGTGTGTGTGTGTGTGTGTGTGTATGTATCTGTGTGTTTATGATGTGTGTGTATGTGTATGTGTGTGTATGTATCTGTGTGTTTATGGTGCGTGTGTATGTGTATATGTGTGTATGTATCTGTGTGTTTATGGTGTGTGTGTGTATGTGTGTGTATCTGTGTGTTTATGGTGTGTGTGTGTGTTTGTGTGTGTGTGTGTATGTATCTGTGTGTTTATGGTGTGTGTGTATGTGTATGTGTGTGTATCTGTGTGTTTATAGTGTGTGTGTATGTGTGTGTATCTGTGTGTTTATAGTGTGTGTGTATGTGTGTGTATCTGTGTGTTTATGGTGTGTGTGTGTGTATGTGTGTGTGTGTGTGTGTATGTATCTGTGTGTTTATGGTGTGTGTGTATGTGTATGTGTGTGTATGTATCTGTGTGTTTATGATGTGTGTGTATGTGTATGTGTGTGTATGTATCTGTGTGTTTATGGTGTATGTGTATGTGTGTGTATGTATCTGTGTGTTTATGGTGTGTGTGTGTGTTTGTGTGTGTATGTATCTGTGTGTTTATGGTGTGTGTGCACGTGTGTGTATCTGTGTGTTTATGGTGTGTGTGTGTTTGTGTGTGTGTGTATGTATCTGTGTGTTTATGGTGTGTGTGTGTGTATGTGTGTGTGTATGTATCTGTGTGTTTATGGTGTGTGTGTGTGTTTGTGTGTGTATGTATCTGTGTGTTTATGGTGTGTGTGTGTGTGTGTGTATGTATCTGTGTGTTTATGGTGTGTGTGTACGTGTATGTGTGTGTATCTGTGTGTTTATGGTGTGTGTGTGTGTTTGGGTGTGTGTGTATGTATCTGTGTGTTTATGGTGTGTGTGTGTGTGTGTATGTGTGTGTGTGTATGTATCTGTTTGTTTTTGGTGTGTGTGTATGTGTATGTGTGTATGTATCTGTGTGTTTATGGTGTGTGTGTATGTGTGTGTATCTGTGTGTTTATGGTGTGTGTGTATGTGTATATGTGTGTATGTATCTGTGTGTTTATGGTGTGTGTGTGTGTGTGTGTGTGTATGTATCTGTGTGTTTATGGTGTGTGTGTACGTGTATGTGTGTGTATTTGTGTGTTTATGGTGTGTGTGTGTATTTATGGTGTGTGTGTATGTATCTGTGTGTTTATGGTGTGTGTGTGTGTGTGTGTTTGTGTGTGTATGTATCTGTGTGTTTATGGTGTGTGTGTATGTGTATGTGTGTATGTATCTGTGTGTTTATGGTGTGTGTGTATGTGTATGTGTGTGTATCTGTGTGTTTATGGTGTGTGTGTATGTGTATATGTGTGTATGTATCTGTGTGTTTATGGTGTGTGTGTGTGTGTGTGTGTGTGTATGTATCTGTGTGTTTATGGTGTGTGTGTGTACGTGTATGTGTGTGTATCTGTGTGTTTATGGTGTGTGTGTGTATTTATGGTGTGTGTGTATGTATCTGTGTGTTTATGGTGTGTGTGTGTGTGTGTGTTTGTGTGTGTATGTATCTGTGTGTTTATGGTGTGTGTGTGTGTGTGTGTGTTTGTGTGTGTGTGCAGGAGTTGGCTGTGTATGAGAAGATGCCTGATCAGGTGAAGATCTGCTATAAAGGTCAGTCTGCAGCCCAGATGTTCCCATGTTCACAATTATGGTGTTTATATGTGTGTGTGTGTGTGTGTGTGGTGTATGGTGTGTGTGTGTGTTTATGGTATGTATGTATGGTGTGTGTGTGTGTATGGTTTGTGTGTATAGTGTGTGTGTGTATCGTATGTGTTAGTGTGTGTGTGTGTTTGTATTAAAGAGTGACTGTTCTGTGGGGTTTTGTTTCAGAGCTGGAGCGGGACGGGTTCGGTCCTCACCCCTTTTATCACTGTCTGGTGGCGGAGGTTCCTCAGGAGAACATCTCCACAGAAGGTACTGAGATCTACGTCCAGCACGTTAATCATATCTGACCCAGCGTCCAGAGTCCAGAGTCCAGTCTGACTTCTCTCAGCAGCTGCAGCTTCACAATCATTAGTCATTCATTCAGTCAGTCACTTATAATCAGGCTGGGGCGAAGGGTGGGCCGTGGGGGAGCAGGGGTGAGAGGGGTGAAGTGGGGTGAGGGTACTTGGGGGGGGCAGCATCACCCTGGAATGATGAGTGGTCACCTTTTGGTCATCTCAGTTATGGACTGTTGTCATTAACGAGGCCTCCGTGTCGCTGGTAGTGGGGATCAGGCTCGTCAGCAGGGCTGAGAGTGGCTGTATTAATAATTAGCATGTCTGTGATTGGCTGGTTACTCAGTAACAGGTGAGTGCAGGTGCGCAGCAGGGAGGATGTTTGATGGTCAGCTCTGTAGCTAAACTACGCAGTAAACTACTGAAGCGCGTTATGAAGTTATGAAATAACTTAAGTTTGGGAGAAGGACCACGCCCAAACTCCTCCCTTCAATCATTACACGCTCTATATAAACCACTCCTCTGCCCCCACCTTCTCGTGACGAAATTCGCACCGACTGGCCCGTTGACTGCTCCTTCCTTACGCTCTTCGCCGATCGCCAGCACGTCCTGCCTCCCGCTGCTCCTCGCGCTGCTCCTCGTTTGGGGTCCTTTATCATCGCTGCCGCTGGGACTGCTCCGTTTCTATCATCTCCCGGACGTGGCCGCTCTCGTTTGCCGCACCCCGGCTCTTCCTCGGCGGCTTCACGCGGCGGGACCCTGCGTCGCCCGCGCGTTGATGCCCCCCGCGCCTGCCGAGCCCCGCCCCCCCACACCTGCCGAGCCTCCCGCGCTTCTTCTCTCCCTCTAATTCTCGCCTTCCGGGAACACTGGACTGGACTATCGTCAGGCTCCAAGTTGCCCCTGCTGCCTCAGGGTCTGGGCCGTATTTTCCTCGCTTCTGCCCTCCGTCGGAGGTAAACATCCTAGGCGCCCCAATGACGTCACGCCTCCTGCTGGTTCCGGAGGAACGACGCCTGGTCTAACAGGTCTATCCCTACACCCCTGCCCCCCCTGCTGCTCCCTCCAGGCTACTGCAGCCTGCAGCTGTTGGTTTCTGCCTCAACCGTGCTGATCTCACTCGCGGCTTCTCACTCCAGCGAACACACGTCGTCACACCGTTGTCTACCATCTTACAGCATCGTTTTATAGCAGGTCATGTCACCTCATCAGTGTTGTCACAATTTCGCTACCACATAACGTCGCTTCTTGGTACCATGACTTCTTATTGGTACATTTATGACGGTATGATTGAAGACATGAAGGATTTCAAAAGGTCACAACAATGTTTCCCTCAATCGTCCCTCTGTTCTCTCGTTCTGCTCTTATCCCGGTCCCTTCCTTAATCTTCCTGCCATTTCTTTACAAGTCTCCCAACTGCTGCACCTCCTGCCTGCCTCATTCATCCCCTCTTCGATCTCTGCCATTTCTTTACAGGTCCCCCTATTGTATTGCCTCTCGCTTGCCTCAATCTTCCCTCGCTTCCTCCCTCCCTCCCTCAATCTTCCCGCTATTTCTTTACAGGTCTCCATACTGCTGTGCCTCCTCCGGCTGGCCCACTGGTTGTCTCTCTCTCACGAAAGTCCTCCTTCACAGAACTCTCGTCCTCTACAACCACAGACTCTCTCTCTCACCGGACCCACGACAGCCGCTCAACCTCTACAACCTCAGACTCTCTCTCTCACCGGACCCACGACAGCTGCTCAACCTCTACAACCACAGACTCTCTCTCTCACCAGACCCACGACACCTGCTCAACCTCTACAACCACAGACTCTCTCTCTCACCGGACCCACGACAGCTGCTCAACCTCTACAACCTCAGACTCTCTCTCTCACCAGACCCACGACAGCCGCTCAACCTCTACAACCACAGACTCTCTCTCTCACCAGACCCACGACAGCCGCTCAACCTCTACAACCACAGACTCTCTCTCTCACCAGACCCACAACAGCCGCTCAACCTCTACAACCACAGACTCTCTCTCTCACCAGACCCACGACAGCTGCTCAACCTCTACAACCACAGACTCTCTCTCTCACCAGACCCACGACAGCCGCTCAACCTCTACAACCACAGACTCTCTCTCTCACCAGACCCACGACAGCTGCTCAACCTCTACAACCTCACACTCTCTCTCTCACCAGACCCACGACAGCTGCTCAACCTCTACAACCTCAGACTCTCTCTCTCACCAGACCCACGACAGCTGCTCAACCTCTACAACCACAGACTCTCTCTCTCACCAGACCCACGACAGCTGCTCAACCTCTACAACCACAGACTCTCTCTCTCACCAGACCCACGACAGCTGCTCAACCTCTACAACCTCAGACTCTCTCTCTCACCAGACCCACGTCACAGACTCTTTCTCACATCCTACAACTGCAGCTTGTCTTCTACAATCACTGACTCTCCTCGTCGTTGCTGCTCTCCTTTTGGGGCATGAGTAGACAGAAGTCTATCCATTCAGACACACTCCATTCGTTGTCTCACGGCATCTAGTACGACGCTACACCATCCACGAAGTCGTTCTCATTCCAGGCCATTCAGATGTAACACAGCTCTGCTCAACATCACCTTCCCTTCATACAAACTTTCCATCACTGCAGCCTCCCTGACGCCAGTCAACTCACAGCACTCCGCCAGCTTCTTCAGTCACATTTAGTAACTAGTTCAACTCCTCCTCCTCCAAATCTCACTCAGACTTCTTCTCCTCAAAACTATTCAAAAGACAGAACTTCACTTCTGTCTCAACAACCATCAGTACTCGGACCCCTTTCTCCACAATCAGTCATTTTCTGCTAGCAATCTAGATTTTCCCCAATGTTTGTAATTCCATCTTTTCAGTCTTATCCAACACCTCCTCTATGGAGCGTCTCACTGTCTAGTCGAGATATCACCTACATGACCACTAACACCTCCAAAGATTCCATTTTCTTACTTACAATCGTTTTCTTCTCCTTCCCCTAGAGTCTCATCACTCCTACTTTACAAACGCTGAGCTGCTTTTACCGCTACTCTGATAGAACTTCTCCAAATTCATTGATCCATTAAGTATAAACGTAATTAATTTGCTATCCGGTGTCAACCAGAGGAGGATGAGTTCCCCCTTTTTGAGTCTGGTTCCTCTCAAGGTTTCTTCCTCTTGCTCCGAGGGAGTTTTTCCTTGCCACTGTCGCCCCTGGCTTGCTCACTGGGGGTTAGGACCCGGATTTGCTGCTTCATGACACCATTTATCGCACCTTGACTTGACAAGACATTTACCTACTTAGACTTCCCTCTTCTCGATTCAAATACTCTTTAATATTAACATCAAACTAGCAAACCAAACAGTTTGGCTTACCACGCTTCTCCACCTTAAGTTAAAATCACTGCTTGGTCCATATCACGAAACCTACATCGGTTTTCTCAGAACTCTCAACTCTCTCCATCACAGAATCTGAATACATCATATCATACCTGGCTTCACACTCATCTTTGCCACGCCCTCTCAGTGGTTATTCTCCAGTGCATTTCTAAGGACATCCATCCAGAATTGGCACGGCTTCCATGGCTTTCCATCAGGGATCCTCTGATCACATCATCTAACTCCTAGCACAACAAGCTTGCATCTCTCCAAGTTAGGACTCTAGGGGCCCGGCTCCAATTTCAGCAACTGATGCCATCACCACCAACTTACCAGCCATCTTCCTCCTTCCTTCTGCCTTTACATCGCTCTCAGCCTCATCCGACACCTCCATCTAGCCGTTTGTCAGACCTGTCTGTCCTCAAATCAAATACGTCTTATTCAGGGACTCTCAGACCACACGATCCAACTTCTCGAACCTCGTTCCTCCCAGAAACATCATAGTTACATTCGTTCCCTAATCTACGACCTCAGGCCGGCACGAGAAACGTGCGTCTATCTCAGCTGGAGCTTTTGAGGTCTGGCTTCAAAACCCAGCAGCAGAAGCCACCCAGAACTCCAGCCCCAAGTTTCTCGGAGTTCCCCGCCTTGCCCTGCCTTAGTGGTCCGCACTTCGCAAAATGATTATTGATGGTTATGGTAATCGGATCTCATTGTGCACGTTATTAGTTATTAGTAATTAATAACAGTGATTAATGCAGGTTTGATTAATGAGTAATTAGTGTTTAATTAGTCAGTGCAGCAGTGTGTGTGAATCACTGAACATTGAAGTGAATTGAAGTGTTTGATCTGTTTGTTTGAAGTATGAACGAGTGTAGTGACGCTGTGTGTGTGTGGTACAGGAACTGTGACTGAAACGCACCACAGCGCCACCGTCTGGGTTTTATATAGAAAAAAAACAATGTATCATTTTGATTATATCTGAATACAGTAACAATAATTAATTTACTTAATTAATAGTGTTCTCTCTAATGAAATCTCTGGTTCTAACCTTTCCACCCTGTTCTAACGGTTCTAGACGCTGTAGGGTCCTCAGAACCATAGCGTTACTGTTTGGCTGAGAAATTCATCTCTACATCAGACACACTGTTAAACTTCATGCTGTACGTTCATTAACGCCACTGATAATTATAGTGTTGCACTGATTATCACCATCAGCCCTTATACTTGTACTAGTATCAGTATCACAGTATCAGTATCAGTATCACAGTATCAGTATCAGAGTATCAGTATATCAGTATCACAGTATCACAGTATCAGTATCAGAGTATCCATATCATAGTATCAGTATCACAGTATCAGTATCACAGTATCAGTATATCAGTATCATAGTATCAGTATCATAGTATCAGTATCTCAGTATCAGTATATCAGTATCAGTATCAGTATCAGAGTATCAGTATATCAGTATCACAGTATCAGTATCACAGTATCAGTATCACAGTATCCATATCATAGTATCAGTATCTCAGTATCAGTATCTCAGTATCAGTATCACAGTATCAGTATCACAGTATCAGTATCACAGTATTAGTATGGGTGATGGTGGTACTGGTATTTAAACACAGTATCAGTATGGGTGATGGTGGTACTGGTATTTAAACACAGTATTAGTATGGGTGATGGTGGTACTGGTATTTAAACACAGTATCAGTATGGGTGATGTGGGTACTGGTATTTAAACACAGTATCAGTATGGGTGATGGTGGTACTGGTATTTAAAGACAGTATTAGTATGGGTGATGGTGGTACTGGTATTTAAAGACAGTATTAGTATGGGTGATGGTGGTACTGGTATTTAAACACAGTATCAGTATGGGTGATGTGGGTACTGGTATTTAAACACAGTATCAGTATGGGTGATGGTGGTACTGGTATTTAAACACAGTATTAATATGGGTGATGGTGGTACTGGTATTTAAACACAGTATCAGTATGGGTGATGTGGGTACTGGTATTTAAACACAGTATCAGTATGGGTGATGTGGGTACTGGTATTTAAACACAGTATCAGTATGGGTGATGGTGGTACTGGTATTTAAAGACAGTATTAGTATGGGTGATGGTGGTACTGGTATTTAAAGACAGTATTAGTATGGGTGATGGTGGTACTGGTATTTAAACACAGTATCAGTATGGGTGATGTGGGTACTGGTATTTAAACACAGTATCAGTATGGGTGATGGTGGTACTGGTATTTAAACACAGTATTAATATGGGTGATGGTGGTACTGGTATTTAAACACAGTATCAGTATGGGTGATGTGGGTACTGGTATTTAAACACAGTATCAGTATGGGTGATGTGGGTACTGGTATTTAAACACAGTATCAGTATGGGTGATGGTGGTACTGGTATTTAAAGACAGTATTAGTATGGGTGATGGTGGTACTGGTATTTAAACACAGTATCAGTATGGGTGATGTGGGTACTGGTATTTAAAGACAGTATTAGTATGGGTGATGGTGGTACTGGTATTTAAACACAGTATTAGTATGGGTGATAGTGGTACTGGTATTTAAACACAGTATTAGTATGGGTGATGGTGGTACTGGTATTTAAACACAGTATCAGTATGGGTGATGTGGGTACTGGTATTTAAACACAGTATCAGTATGGGTGATGTGGGTACTGGTATTTAAACACAGTATCAGTATGGGTGATGGTGGTACTGGTATTTAAAGACAGTATTAGTATGGGTGATGGTGGTACTGGTATTTAAACACAGTATCAGTATGGGTGATGTGGGTACTGGTATTTAAAGACAGTATTAGTATGGGTGATGGTGGTACTGGTATTTAAAGACAGTATTAGTATGGGTGATGGTGGTACTGGTATTTAAAGACAGTATTAGTATGGGTGATGGTGGTACTGGTATTTAAACACAGTATTAGTATGGGTGATGGTGGTACTGGTATTTAAAGACAGTATTAGTATGGGTGATGGTGGTACTGGTATTTAAACACAGTATCAGTATGGGTGATGGTGGTACTGGTATTTAAACACTGGTATGTAAACAGACGTGTTCAGAGTGGGTTCTGTGTGAAACTCTCGGTTCTAGATACAGTTAGAACTGGTCAACGCTGTTGAACGCTGTACAGTAGATATCTGATGTACAGTAGATGACTGTCTAATGTACAGTAGATGACTGTCTGATGTACAGTAGATGACTGTCTGATGTACAGTAGATGTCTGATGTACAGTAGATGACTGTCTAATGTACAGTAGATGACT
>CM038726.1:39838015-39860515 GCA_021613375.1 Megaleporinus macrocephalus | reverse complement strand
GTGTGTTGTGTTGTATTGCTGTGTGTTGTGTTGTGTGTTGTATGTTGTGTGTTGTGTTGTATTGCTGTGTGTTGTATTGCTGTGTGTTGTGTTGTATTGCTGTGTGTTGTGTTGTATTGATGTGTGTTGTGTTGTATTGATGTGTGTTGTGTTGTGTGTTGTGTTGTATTGCTGTGTGTTGTGTTGTGTGTTGTATGTTGTGTGTGGTGTGTTGTGTTGTATTGCTGTGTGTTGCGTTGTGTGTTGTATTGTTGTGTGTTGCGTTGTGTGTTGTATTGCTGTGTGCTGTATTGTTGTGTGTTGTGTTGTGTGTTGTGTTGTATTGCTGTGTTGTATTGCTGTGTGTTGTGTTGTATGCTGTGTGTTGTGTTGTGTGTTGTATTGTTGTGTGTTGTATTGCTGTGTGTTGATTTGTGTTGTGTGTTGTATTGCTGTGTGCTGTATTGTTGTGTGTTGTGTGTTGTATTGCTGTGTGTTGTGTTGTGTGTTGTATGTTGTGTGTTGTGTTGTATTGCTGTGTGTTGTGTTGTATTGCTGTTTGTTGTGTTGTGTGTTGTATTGTTGTGTGTTGTATTGTTGTGTGTTGTATTGTTGTGTGTTGTATTGCTGTGTGTTGTATTGTTGTGTGTTGTATTGCTGTGTGTTGTGTTGTGTGTTGTATGTTGTGTTGTATTGCTGTGTGTTGTATTGCTGTGTGTTGTATTGCTGTGTGTTGTGTTGTAGTGTTGTGTGTTGTGTTGTGTGTTGTATTGTTGTGTGTTGTGTGTTGTATTGCTGTGTGTTGTATTGTTGTGTGTTGTGTGTTGTATTGTTGTGTGTTGTATTGTTGTGTGTTGTGTTGTGTGTTGTGTTGTGTGTTGTATTGCTGTGTGTTGTATTGCTGTGTTTTGTATTGCTGTGTGTTGTGTTGTGTGTTGTATTGTTGTGTTGTGTGTTGTATTGTTGTATGTTGTATTGCTGTGTGTTGTGTTGTTTGTTGTATTGCTGTGTGTTGTATTGCTGTGTGTTGTATTGCTGTGTGTTGTATTGTTGTGTGTTGTATTGCTGTGTGTTGTGTTGTGTGTTGTATGTTGTGTGTTGTGTTGTATTGCTGTGTGTTGTATTGCTGTGTGTTGTATTGCTGTGTGTTGTGTTGTAGTGTTGTGTGTTGTGTTGTGTGTTGTAGTGTTGTGTGTTGTGTTGTGTGTTGTATTGTTGTGTGTTGTGTGTTGTATTGCTGTGTGTTGTATTGTTGTGTGTTGTGTGTTGTATTGTTGTGTGTTGTATTGTTGTGTGTTGTGTTGTGTGTTGTGTTGTGTGTTGTATTGCTGTGTGTTGTATTGCTGTGTTTTGTATTGCTGTGTGTTGTGTTGTGTGTTGTATTGTTGTGTTGTGTGTTGTATTGTTGTATGTTGTATTGCTGTGTGTTGTGTTGTTTGTTGTATTGCTGTGTGTTGTATTGCTGTGTGTTGTATTGCTGTGTGTTGTGTTGTTGTGTTGTGTTGTTGTGTGTTGTATTGCTGTGTGTTGTTGTATTGTTGTGTGTTGTGTTGCTGTGTGTTGTGTTGCTGTGTGTTGTGTTGTTGTGTGTTGTATTGTTGTGTGTTGTGCTGCTGTGTGTTGTATTGTTGTATTGTTGTGTGTTGTGTTGCTGTGTGTTTTGTTGTGTGTTGTATTGTTGTGTTGTATTGCTGTGTGTTGTATTTTTGTGTTGTGTTGCTGTGTGTTGTATTGCTGTGTGTTGTATTGCTGTGTGTTGTGTTGTGTGTTGTATTGCTGTGTGTTGTATTGTTGTGTGTTGTATTGCTGTGTGTTGTATTGTTGTGTGTTGTGTTATTTTGTGTTGTGTTGTGTGTTGTATTGCTATGTGTTGTATTGCAGTGTTGTATAGTTGTGTGTTGTATTGTGTATTGTATCGCTGTGTGTTGTATTGTTGTGTTGTTGTGTGTTGTATTGTTGTGTGTTGTATTACTGTGTGTTGTATTGTTGTGTGTTGTATTGCTGTGTGTTGTATTGCTGTGTGTTGTATTGTTGTGTGTTGTATTGCTGTGTGTTGTGTTGTTGTGTGCTGTATTGCTGTGTGTTGTATTGTTGTGTGTTGTATTGCTGTGTGTTGTATTGCTGTGTGTTGTATTGTTGTGTGTTGTATTGCTGTGTGTTGTGTTGTTGTGTGTTGTGTTGCTGTGTTTTGTATTGCTGTGTGTTGTATTGTTGTGTTGTGTTGCTGTGTGTTGTATTGCTGTGTGTTGTTGTGTGTTGTGTGTTGTTTTGTTGTGTGTTGTATTGTTGTGTGTTGTATTGCTGTGTGTTGTATTGCGGTGTTCTGTTGCTGTGTGTTGTATTGTTGTGTGTTGTGTTGTTGTGTGTTGTGTTGCTGTGTGTTGTATTGCTGTGTGTTGTATTGTTGTGTGTTGTATTGCTGTGTGTTGTGTTGTTGTGTGTTGTATTGCTGTGTGTTGTGTTGCTGTGTGTTGTATTGTTGTGTTGTATTGTTGTGTGTTGTGGTGTTGTGTGTTGTCTTGTTGTGTGTTGTATTGCTGTGTGTTGTATTTTTGTGTTGTATTGCTGTGTGTTGTATTGCTGTGTGTTGTATTGTTGTGTGCTGTGTTGTGTGTTGTATTGCTGTGTTGTGTGTTGTATTGCTGTGTTGTATTGCTGTGTGTTGTATTGTTGTGTGTTGTGTTGTATGTTGTATTGTGTGTTGTATTGCTGTGTGTTGTATTGCTGTGTGTTGTGTCGTTGTGTGTTGTATTGTTGTGTTGTTGTGTGTTGTATTGCTGTGTGTTGTATTGTGTGTTGTATTGCTGTGTGTTGTGTGTTGTATTGTTGTGTGTTGTATTGCTGTGTGTTGTATTGTTGTGTGTTGTATTGCTCTGTGTTGTATTGCTGTGTGTTGTATTGCTGTGTGTTGTATTGTTGTGTCTTGTGGTGTTGTGTGTTGTCTTGTTGTGTGTTGTATTGTTGTGTGTTGTGTTGTATTGCTGTGTGTTGTATTGTTGTGTGTTGTGTTGTTGTGTGTTGTATTGTTGTGTGTTGTATTGTTGTGTGTTGTGCTGTGTGTTGTATTGCTGTGTGTTGTATTGTTGTGTGTTGTGTTGTTGTGTGTTGTGTTGTATGTTGTATTGTGTGTTGTATTGCTGTGTTTTGTATTGCTGTGTGTTGTGTTGTGTGTTGTATTGTTGTGTTGTGTGTTGTATTGTTGTATGTTGTATTGCTGTGTGTTGTGTTGTTTGTTGTATTGCTGTGTGTTGTATTGCTGTGTGTTGTATTGTTGTGTGTTGTATTGCTGTGTGTTGTGTTGTGTGTTGTATGTTGTGTGTTGTGTTGTATTGCTGTGTGTTGTATTGCTGTGTGTTGTGTTGTAGTGTTGTGTGTTGTGTTGTGTGTTGTATTGTTGTGTGTTGTGTGTTGTATTGCTGTGTGTTGTATTGTTGTGTGTTGTGTGTTGTATTGTTGTGTGTTGTATTGTTGTGTGTTGTGTTGTGTGTTGTGTTGTGTGTTGTATTGCTGTGTGTTGTATTGCTGTGTTTTGTATTGCTGTGTGTTGTGTTGTGTGTTGTATTGTTGTGTTGTGTGTTGTATTGTTGTATGTTGTATTGCTGTGTGTTGTGTTGTTTGTTGTATTGCTGTGTGTTGTATTGCTGTGTGTTGTATTGCTGTGTGTTGTATTGCTGTGTGTTGTGTTGTTGTGTTGTGTTGTTGTGTGTTGTATTGCTGTGTGTTGTTGTATTGTTGTGTGTTGTGTTGCTGTGTGTTGTGTTGCTGTGTGTTGTGTTGTTGTGTGTTGTATTGTTGTGTGTTGTGCTGCTGTGTGTTGTATTGTTGTATTGTTGTGTGTTGTGTTGCTGTGTGTTGTGTTGTTGTGTGTTGTATTGTTGTGTTGTATTGCTGTGTGTTGTATTTTTGTGTTGTGTTGCTGTGTGTTGTATTGCTGTGTGTTGTATTGCTGTGTGTTGTGTTGTGTGTTGTATTGCTGTGTGTTGTATTGTTGTGTGTTGTATTGCTGTGTGTTGTATTGTTGTGTGTTGTGTTATTTTGTGTTGTGTTGTGTGTTGTATTGCTATGTGTTGTATTGCAGTGTTGTATAGTTGTGTGTTGTATTGTGTATTGTATCGCTGTGTGTTGTATTGTTGTGTTGTTGTGTGTTGTATTGTTGTGTGTTGTATTACTGTGTGTTGTATTGTTGTGTGTTGTATTGCTGTGTGTTGTATTGCTGTGTGTTGTATTGTTGTGTGTTGTATTGCTGTGTGTTGTGTTGTTGTGTGCTGTATTGCTGTGTGTTGTATTGTTGTGTGTTGTATTGCTGTGTGTTGTATTGCTGTGTGTTGTATTGTTGTATGTTGTATTGCTGTGTGTTGTGTTGTTGTGTGTTGTGTTGCTGTGTTTTGTATTGCTGTGTGTTGTATTGTTGTGTTGTGTTGCTGTGTGTTGTATTGCTGTGTGTTGTTGTGTGTTGTGTGTTGTTTTGTTGTGTGTTGTATTGTTGTGTGTTGTATTGCTGTGTGTTGTATTGCGGTGTTCTGTTGCTGTGTGTTGTATTGTTGTGTGTTGTGTTGTTGTGTGTTGTGTTGCTGTGTGTTGTATTGCTGTGTGTTGTATTGTTGTGTGTTGTATTGCTGTGTGTTGTGTTGTTGTGTGTTGTATTGCTGTGTGTTGTGTTGCTGTGTGTTGTATTGTTGTGTTGTATTGTTGTGTGTTGTGGTGTTGTGTGTTGTCTTGTTGTGTGTTGTATTGCTGTGTGTTGTATTTTTGTGTTGTATTGCTGTGTGTTGTATTGCTGTGTGTTGTATTGTTGTGTGCTGTGTTGTGTGTTGTATTGCTGTGTTGTGTGTTGTATTGCTGTGTTGTATTGCTGTGTGTTGTATTGTTGTGTGTTGTGTTGTATGTTGTATTGTGTGTTGTATTGCTGTGTGTTGTATTGCTGTGTGTTGTGTCGTTGTGTGTTGTATTGTTGTGTTGTTGTGTGTTGTGTTGCTGTGTGTTGTATTGTGTGTTGTATTGCTGTGTGTTGTGTCGTTGTGTGTTGTATTGTTGTGTGTTGTATTGCTGTGTGTTGTATTGTTGTGTGTTGTATTGCTCTGTGTTGTATTGCTGTGTGTTGTATTGCTGTGTGTTGTGTTGCTGTGTGTTGTATTGTTGTGTCTTGTGGTGTTGTGTGTTGTCTTGTTGTGTGTTGTATTGTTGTGTGTTGTGTGTTGTGTTGTATTGCTGTGTGTTGTATTGTTGTGTGTTGTGTTGTTGTGTGTTGTATTGTTGTGTGTTGTATTGTTGTGTGTTGTGCTGTGTGTTGTATTGCTGTGTGTTGTATTGTTGTGTGTTGTGTTGTTGTGTGTTGTGTTGTATGTTGTATTGTGTGTTGTATTGCTGTGTGTTGTATTGCTGTGTGTTGTATTGCTGTGTGTTGTATCGTTGTGTGTTGTATTGCTGTGTGTTGTGTTGTTGTGTGTTGTATTGCTGTGTGTTGTGTTGTTGTGTGTTGTATTGCTGTGTGTTGTATTGCTGTGTGTTGTATTGTTGTGTGTTGTATTGCTCTGTGTTGTATTGTTGTGTGTTGTATTGCTGTGTGTTGTATTGCAGTGTTGTTGTATAGTTGTGTGTTGTCTTGTTGTGTGCTGTATTGTGTGTTGTATCGCTGTGTTGTATTGTTGTGTGTTGTATTGCTGTGTGTTGTATTGCTGTGTGTTGTATTGTTGTGTTGTTGTGTGTTTTGTTGTGTGTTCTGTTGCTGTGTGTTGTATTGTTTTGTGTTGTATTGCTGTGTGTTGTATTGCTCTGTGTTGTATTGTTGTGTGTTGTATTGCTGTGTGTTGTATTGTTGTGTGTTGTATTGCTGTGTGTTGTATTGTTGTGTTGTATTGTTGTGTGTTGTATTGTTGTGTTGTGTTGCTGTGTGTTGTATTGCTGTGTGTTGTGTTGTTGTGTGTTGTATTGCTGTGTGTTGTATTGCGGTGTTCTGTTGCTGTGTGTTGTATTGTTGTGTTGTATTGTTGTGTTGTGTTGTTGTGTGTTGTGTGTTATATTGCTGTGTGTTGTATTGCTGTGTGTTGTATTGTTGTGTGTTGCGTTGTTGTGTGTTGTATTGTTGTGTGTTGCATTGTTGTGTGTTGTATTGCTGTGTGTTGTGTTGCTGTGTGTTGTATTGTTGTGTTGTATTGTTGTGTGTTGTGTTATTTTGTGTTGTGTTGTGTTGTATTGCTGTGTGTTGTATTGCAGTGTTGTTGTATAGTTGTGTGCTGTATTGTGTGTTGCATCGCTGTGTTGTATTGTTGTGTGTTGTGTTGTTGTGTGTTGTGTTGTTGTGTGTTGTGTTGTTGTGTGTTGTATTGCTGTGTGTTGTGTTGTTGTGTGCTGTATTTCTGTGTGTTGTATTGCTCTGTGTTGTATTGCTGTGTGTTGTGTTGTTGTGTGTTGTTTTGCTGTGTGTTGTGTTGTTGTGTGTTGTTTTGCTGTGTGTTGTATTGCTGTGTGTTGTATTGTTGTGTGTTGTATTGTTGTGTTGTGTTGCTGTGTGTTGTATTGCTTTGTGTTGTTGTGTGTTGTGTGTTGTTTTGTTGTGTGTTGTATTGTTGTGTGTTGTATTGCTGTGTTCTGTTGCTGTGTGTTGTATTGTTGTGTTTTGTGTTGCTGTGTGTTGTATTGTTGTGTTTTGTGTTGTTGTGTGTTGTGTTGTGTTGCTGTGTGTTGTATTGCTGTGTGTTGTATTGCTGTGTTTTGTATTGCTGTGTGTTGTGTTGTGTGTTGTATTGTTGTGTTGTGTGTTGTATTGTTGTATGTTGTATTGCTGTGTGTTGTGTTGTTTGTTGTATTGCTGTGTGTTGTATTGCTGTGTGTTGTATTGCTGTGTGTTGTATTGCTGTGTGTTGTGTTGTTGTGTTGTGTTGTTGTGTGTTGTATTGCTGTGTGTTGTTGTATTGTTGTGTGTTGTGTTGCTGTGTGTTGTGTTGCTGTGTGTTGTGTTGTTGTGTGTTGTATTGTTGTGTGTTGTGCTGCTGTGTGTTGTATTGTTGTATTGTTGTGTGTTGTGTTGCTGTGTGTTTTGTTGTGTGTTGTATTGTTGTGTTGTATTGCTGTGTGTTGTATTTTTGTGTTGTGTTGCTGTGTGTTGTATTGCTGTGTGTTGTATTGCTGTGTGTTGTGTTGTGTGTTGTATTGCTGTGTGTTGTATTGTTGTGTGTTGTATTGCTGTGTGTTGTATTGTTGTGTGTTGTGTTATTTTGTGTTGTGTTGTGTGTTGTATTGCTATGTGTTGTATTGCAGTGTTGTATAGTTGTGTGTTGTATTGTGTATTGTATCGCTGTGTGTTGTATTGTTGTGTTGTTGTGTGTTGTATTGTTGTGTGTTGTATTACTGTGTGTTGTATTGTTGTGTGTTGTATTGCTGTGTGTTGTATTGCTGTGTGTTGTATTGTTGTGTGTTGTATTGCTGTGTGTTGTGTTGTTGTGTGCTGTATTGCTGTGTGTTGTATTGTTGTGTGTTGTATTGCTGTGTGTTGTATTGCTGTGTGTTGTATTGCTGTGTGTTGTATTGTTGTGTGTTGTATTGCTGTGTGTTGTGTTGTTGTGTGTTGTGTTGCTGTGTTTTGTATTGCTGTGTGTTGTATTGTTGTGTTGTGTTGCTGTGTGTTGTATTGCTGTGTGTTGTTGTGTGTTGTGTGTTGTTTTGTTGTGTGTTGTATTGTTGTGTGTTGTATTGCTGTGTGTTGTATTGCGGTGTTCTGTTGCTGTGTGTTGTATTGTTGTGTGTTGTGTTGTTGTGTGTTGTGTTGCTGTGTGTTGTATTGCTGTGTGTTGTATTGTTGTGTGTTGTATTGCTGTGTGTTGTGTTGTTGTGTGTTGTATTGCTGTGTGTTGTGTTGCTGTGTGTTGTATTGTTGTGTTGTATTGTTGTGTGTTGTGGTGTTGTGTGTTGTCTTGTTGTGTGTTGTATTGCTGTGTGTTGTATTTTTGTGTTGTATTGCTGTGTGTTGTATTGCTGTGTGTTGTATTGTTGTGTGCTGTGTTGTGTGTTGTATTGCTGTGTTGTGTGTTGTATTGCTGTGTTGTATTGCTGTGTGTTGTATTGTTGTGTGTTGTGTTGTATGTTGTATTGTGTGTTGTATTGCTGTGTGTTGTATTGCTGTGTGTTGTGTCGTTGTGTGTTGTATTGTTGTGTTGTTGTGTGTTGTATTGCTGTGTGTTGTATTGTGTGTTGTATTGCTGTGTGTTGTGTCGTTGTGTGTTGTATTGTTGTGTGTTGTATTGCTGTGTGTTGTATTGTTGTGTGTTGTATTGCTCTGTGTTGTATTGCTGTGTGTTGTGTTGCTGTGTGTTGTATTGTTGTGTCTTGTGGTGTTGTGTGTTGTCTTGTTGTGTGTTGTATTGTTGTGTGTTGTGTGTTGTGTTGTATTGCTGTGTGTTGTATTGTTGTGTGTTGTGTTGTTGTGTGTTGTATTGTTGTGTGTTGTATTGTTGTGTGTTGTGCTGTGTGTTGTATTGCTGTGTGTTGTATTGTTGTGTGTTGTGTTGTTGTGTGTTGTGTTGTGTGTTGTATTGTGTGTTGTATTGCTGTGTGTTGTATTGCTGTGTGTTGTATTGCTGTGTGTTGTATCGTTGTGTGTTGTATTGCTGTGTGTTGTGTTGTTGTGTGTTGTATTGCTGTGTGTTGTATTGCTGTGTGTTGTATTGTTGTGTGTTGTATTGCTCTGTGTTGTATTGTTGTGTGTTGTATTGCTGTGTGTTGTATTGCAGTGTTGTTGTATAGTTGTGTGTTGTCTTGTTGTGTGCTGTATTGTGTGTTGTATCGCTGTGTTGTATTGTTGTGTGTTGTATTGCTGTGTGTTGTATTGCTGTGTGTTGTATTGTTGTGTTGTTGTGTGTTTTGTTGTGTGTTCTGTTGCTGTGTGTTGTATTGTTTTGTGTTGTATTGCTGTGTGTTGTATTGCTCTGTGTTGTATTGTTGTGTGTTGTATTGCTGTGTGTTGTATTGTTGTGTGTTGTATTGCTGTGTGTTGTATTGTTGTGTTGTATTGTTGTGTGTTGTATTGTTGTGTTGTGTTGCTGTGTGTTGTATTGCTGTGTGTTGTGTTGTTGTGTGTTGTATTGCTGTGTGTTGTATTGCGGTGTTCTGTTGCTGTGTGTTGTATTGTTGTGTTGTATTGTTGTGTTGTGTTGTTGTGTGTTGTGTGTTATATTGCTGTGTGTTGTATTGCTGTGTGTTGTATTGTTGTGTGTTGCGTTGTTGTGTGTTGTATTGTTGTGTGTTGCATTGTTGTGTGTTGTATTGCTGTGTGTTGTGTTGCTGTGTGTTGTATTGTTGTGTTGTATTGCTGTGTGTTGTATTGTTGTGTGTTGTATTGCTCTGTGTTGTATTGTTGTGTGTTGTATTGCTGTGTGTTGTATTGCAGTGTTGTTGTATAGTTGTGTGTTGTCTTGTTGTGTGCTGTATTGTGTGTTGTATCGCTGTGTTGTATTGTTGTGTGTTGTATTGCTGTGTGTTGTATTGCTGTGTGTTGTATTGTTGTGTTGTTGTGTGTTTTGTTGTGTGTTCTGTTGCTGTGTGTTGTATTGTTTTGTGTTGTATTGCTGTGTGTTGTATTGCTCTGTGTTGTATTGTTGTGTGTTGTATTGCTGTGTGTTGTATTGTTGTGTGTTGTATTGCTGTGTGTTGTATTGTTGTGTTGTATTGTTGTGTGTTGTATTGTTGTGTTGTGTTGCTGTGTGTTGTATTGCTGTGTGTTGTGTTGTTGTGTGTTGTATTGCTGTGTTGTTGTATAGTTGTGTGTTGTCTTGTTGTGTGCTGTATTGTGTGTTGTATCGCTGTGTTGTATTGTTGTGTGTTGTATTGCTGTGTGTTGTATTGCTGTGTGTTGTATTGTTGTGTTGTTGTGTGTTTTGTTGTGTGTTCTGTTGCTGTGTGTTGTATTGCAGTGTTGTTGTATAGTTGTGTGTTGTCTTGTTGTGTGCTGTATTGTGTGTTGTATCGCTGTGTTGTATTGTTGTGTGTTGTATTGCTGTGTGTTGTATTGCTGTGTGTTGTATTGTTGTGTTGTTGTGTGTTTTGTTGTGTGTTCTGTTGCTGTGTGTTGTATTGTTTTGTGTTGTATTGCTGTGTGTTGTATTGTTGTGTGTTGTGTTGTTGTGTGTTGTGTTGTTGTGTGTTGTGTTGTTGTGTGTTGTATTGCTGTGTGTTGTGTTGTTGTGTGCTGTATTTCTGTGTGTTGTATTGCTCTGTGTTGTATTGCTGTGTGTTGTGTTGTTGTGTGTTGTTTTGCTGTGTGTTGTGTTGTTGTGTGTTGTTTTGCTGTGTGTTGTATTGCTGTGTGTTGTATTGTTGTGTGTTGTATTGTTGTGTTGTGTTGCTGTGTGTTGTATTGCTTTGTGTTGTTGTGTGTTGTGTGTTGTTTTGTTGTGTGTTGTATTGTTGTGTGTTGTATTGCTGTGTGTTGTATTGCGGTGTTCTGTTGCTGTGTGTTGTATTGTTGTGTTTTGTGTTGTTGTGTGTTGTGTTGTGTTGCTGTGTGTTGTATTGCTGTGTGTTGTATTGTTGTGTGTTGTATTGTTGTGTGTTGTGTTGTGTGTTGTGTTGTGTGTTGTATTGCTGTGTGTTGTATTGCTGTGTTTTGTATTTCTGTGTGTTGTGTTGTGTGTTGTATTGTTGTGTTGTGTGTTGTATTGTTGTATGTTGTATTGCTGTGTGTTGTGTTGTTTGTTGTATTGCTGTGTGTTGTATTGCTGTGTGTTGTATTGCTGTGTGTTGTGTTGTTGTGTTGTGTTGTTGTGTGTTGTATTGCTGTGTGTTGTTGTGTTGTTGTGTGTTGTGTTGCTGTGTGTTGTGTTGCTGTGTGTTGTGTTGTTGTGTGTTGTATTGTTGTGTGTTGTGCTGCTGTGTGTTGTATTGTTGTATTGTTGTGTGTTGTGTTGCTGTGTGTTTTGTTGTGTGTTGTATTGTTGTGTTGTATTGCTGTGTGTTGTATTTTTGTGTTGTGTTGCTGTGTGTTGTATTGCTGTGTGTTGTGTTGTGTGTTGTATTGCTGTGTGTTGTATTGTTGTGTGTTGTATTGCTGTGTGTTGTATTGTTGTGTGTTGTGTTATTTTGTGTTGTGTTGTGTGTTGTATTGCTATGTGTTGTATTGCAGTGTTGTATAGTTGTGTGTTGTATTGTGTATTGTATCGCTGTGTGTTGTATTGTTGTGTTGTTGTGTGTTGTATTGTTGTGTGTTGTATTACTGTGTGTTGTATTGTTGTGTGTTGTATTGCTGTGTGTTGTATTGCTGTGTGTTGTATTGTTGTGTGTTGTATTGCTGTGTGTTGTGTTGTTGTGTGCTGTATTGCTGTGTGTTGTATTGTTGTGTGTTGTATTGCTGTGTGTTGTATTGCTGTGTGTTGTATTGTTGTGTGTTGTATTGCTGTGTGTTGTGTTGTTGTGTGTTGTGTTGCTGTGTTTTGTATTGCTGTGTGTTGTATTGTTGTGTTGTGTTGCTGTGTGTTGTATTGCTGTGTGTTGTTGTGTGTTGTGTGTTGTTTTGTTGTGTGTTGTATTGTTGTGTGTTGTATTGCTGTGTGTTGTATTGCGGTGTTCTGTTGCTGTGTGTTGTATTGTTGTGTGTTGTGTTGTTGTGTGTTGTGTTGCTGTGTGTTGTATTGTTGTGTGTTGTATTGCTGTGTGTTGTGTTGTTGTGTGTTGTATTGCTGTGTGTTGTGTTGCTGTGTGTTGTATTGTTGTGTTGTATTGTTGTGTGTTGTGGTGTTGTGTGTTGTCTTGTTGTGTGTTGTATTGCTGTGTGTTGTATTTTTGTGTTGTATTGCTGTGTGTTGTATTGCTGTGTGTTGTATTGTTGTGTGCTGTGTTGTGTGTTGTATTGCTGTGTTGTGTGTTGTATTGCTGTGTGTTGTATTGTTGTGTGTTGTGTTGTATGTTGTATTGTGTGTTGTATTGCTGTGTGTTGTATTGCTGTGTGTTGTGTCGTTGTGTGTTGTATTGTTGTGTTGTGTGTTGTATTGCTGTGTGTTGTATTGTGTGTTGTATTGCTGTGTGTTGTGTCGTTGTGTGTTGTATTGTTGTGTGTTGTATTGCTGTGTGTTGTATTGTTGTGTGTTGTATTGCTCTGTGTTGTATTGCTGTGTGTTGTATTGCTGTGTGTTGTGTTGCTGTGTGTTGTATTGTTGTGTCTTGTGGTGTTGTGTGTTGTCTTGTTGTGTGTTGTATTGTTGTGTGTTGTGTGTTGTGTTGTATTGCTGTGTGTTGTATTGTTGTGTGTTGTGTTGTTGTGTGTTGTATTGTTGTGTGTTGTATTGTTGTGTGTTGTGCTGTGTGTTGTATTGCTGTGTGTTGTATTGTTGTGTGTTGTGTTGTTGTGTGTTGTGTTGTATGTTGTATTGTGTGTTGTATTGCTGTGTGTTGTATTGCTGTGTGTTGTATTGCTGTGTGTTGTATCGTTGTGTGTTGTATTGCTGTGTGTTGTGTTGTTGTGTGTTGTATTGCTGTGTGTTGTATTGCTGTGTGTTGTATTGTTGTGTGTTGTATTGCTCTGTGTTGTATTGTTGTGTGTTGTATTGCTGTGTGTTGTATTGCAGTGTTGTTGTATAGTTGTGTGTTGTCTTGTTGTGTGCTGTATTGTGTGTTGTATCGCTGTGTTGTATTGTTGTGTGTTGTATTGCTGTGTGTTGTATTGCTGTGTGTTGTATTGTTGTGTTGTTGTGTGTTTTGTTGTGTGTTCTGTTGCTGTGTGTTGTATTGTTTTGTGTTGTATTGCTGTGTGTTGTATTGCTCTGTGTTGTATTGTTGTGTGTTGTATTGCTGTGTGTTGTATTGTTGTGTGTTGTATTGCTGTGTGTTGTATTGTTGTGTTGTATTGTTGTGTGTTGTATTGTTGTGTTGTGTTGCTGTGTGTTGTATTGCTGTGTGTTGTGTTGTTGTGTGTTGTATTGCTGTGTGTTGTATTGCGGTGTTCTGTTGCTGTGTGTTGTATTGTTGTGTTGTATTGTTGTGTTGTGTTGTTGTGTGTTGTGTGTTATATTGCTGTGTGTTGTATTGCTGTGTGTTGTATTGTTGTGTGTTGCGTTGTTGTGTGTTGTATTGTTGTGTGTTGCATTGTTGTGTGTTGTATTGCTGTGTGTTGTGTTGCTGTGTGTTGTATTGTTGTGTTGTATTGTTGTGTGTTGTGTTATTTTGTGTTGTGTTGTGTTGTATTGCTGTGTGTTGTATTGCAGTGTTGTTGTATAGTTGTGTGCTGTATTGTGTGTTGTATCGCTGTGTTGTATTGTTGTGTGTTGTATTGTTGTGTGTTGTGTTGTTGTGTGTTGTGTTGTTGTGTGTTGTGTTGTTGTGTGCTGTATTTCTGTGTGTTGTATTGCTCTGTGTTGTATTGCTGTGTGTTGTGTTGTTGTGTGTTGTTTTGCTGTGTGTTGTGTTGTTGTGTGTTGTTTTGCTGTGTGTTGTATTGCTGTGTGTTGTATTGTTGTGTGTTGTATTGTTGTGTTGTGTTGCTGTGTGTTGTATTGCTGTGTGTTGTTGTGTGTTGTGTGTTGTTTTGTTGTGTGTTGTATTGTTGTGTGTTGTATTGCTGTGTGTTGTATTGCGGTGTTCTGTTGCTGTGTGTTGTATTGTTGTGTTTTGTGTTGTTGTGTGTTGTGTTGTGTTGCTGTGTGTTGTATTGCTGTGTGTTGTATTGTTGTGTGTTGTATTGCTGTGTGTTGTGTTGTTGTGTGTTGTGTTGCTGTGTGTTGTATTGTTGTGTTGTATTGTTGTGTGTTGTGGTGTTGTGTGTTGTCTTGTTGTGTGTTGTATTGCTGTGTGTTGTATTTTTGTGTTGTATTGCTGTGTGTTGTGTTGCTGTGTGTTGTATTGCTGTGTTGTATTGTTGTGTGTTGTGTTGTTGTGTGTTGTGTTGTATGTTGTATTGTGTGTTATTGCTGTGTGTTGTATTGCTGTGTGTTGTATTGTGTGTTGTATTGCTGTGTGTTGTATCGTTGTGTGTTGTATTGCTGTGTGTTGTGTTGTTGTGTGTTGTATTGTTGTGTTGTTGTGTGTTGTATTGCTGTGTGTTGTATTGCTGTGTGTTGTATTGCTGTGTGTTGTATTGTTGTGTGTTGTATTGCTCTGTGTTGTATTGTTGTGTGTTGTATTGTTGTGTGTTGTATTGTTGTGTGTTGTGTTGCTGTGTGTTGTATTGCTGTGTGTTGTATTGCTGTGTGTTGTGTTGTTGTGTGTTGTATTGCTGTGTGTTGTGTTGCTGTGTGTTGTATTGTTGTGTTGTATTGTTGTGTGTTGTGGTGTTGTGTGTTGTCTTGTTGTGTGTTGTATTGCTGTGTGTTGTATTGCTGTGTGTTGTGTTGCTGTGTGTTGTATTGCTGTGTGTTGTATTGTTGTGTGTTGTGTTGTGTGTTGTGTTGTTTGTTGTATTGTGTGTTGTATTGCTGTGTGTTGTATTGCTGTGTGTTGTATTGTGTGTTGTATTGCTGTGTGTTGTATCGTTGTGTGTTGTATTGCTGTGTGTTGTGTTGTTGTGTGTTGTATTGCTGTGTGTTGTATTGCTGTGTGTTGTATTGTTGTGTGTTGTATTGCTCTGTGTTGTATTGTTGTGTGTTGTATTGCAGTGTTGTTGTATAGTTGTGTGTTGTCTTGTTGTGTGCTGTATTGTGTGTTGTATTGTTGTGTTGTTGTGTGTTTTGTTGTGTGTTCTGTTGCTGTGTGTTGTATTGTTGTGTGTTGTATTGCTGTGTGTTGTATTGTTGTGTTGTTGTGTGTTTTGTTGTGTGTTCTGTTGCTGTGTGTTGTATTGTTGTGTGTTGTATTGCTCTGTGTTGTATTGTTGTGTGTTGTATTGCTGTGTGTTGTATTGTTGTGTTGTGTTGCTGTGTGTTGTATTGCTGTGTGTTGTGTTGTTGTGTTGTTGTGTGTTTTGTTGTGTGTTGTTGTGTGTTGTATTGTTGTGTGTTGTGTTGTGTGTTGTATTGCTGTGTGTTGTATTGCTGTGTGTTGTATTGTTGTGTTGTTGTGTGTTCTGATGCTGTGTGTTGTATTGCTGTGTGTTGTATTGCTCTGTGTTGTATTGTTGTGTGTTGTATTGCTGTGTGTTGTATTGTTGTGTTGTGTTGCTGTGTGTTGTATTGCTGTGTGTTGTGTTGTTGTGTGTTGTATTGCTGTGTGTTGTATTGCTGTGTGTTGTATTGCTCTGTGTTGTATTGCTGTGTGTTGTATTGTTGTGTGTTGTATTGCTGTGTGTTGTATTGCTCTGTGTTGTATTATTGTGTGTTGTATTGCTGTGTGTTGTATTGTTGTGTGTTGTATTGTTGTGTTGTGTTGCTGTGTGTTGTATTGTTGTGTGTTGTGTTGTTGTATGTTGTATTGTGTGTTGTATTGCTGTGTGTTGTATTGCTGTGTGTTGTATTGTGTGTTGTATTGTGTGTTGTATTGCTGTGTGTTGTATCGTTGTGTGTTGTATCGTTGTGTGTTGTATTGCTGTGTGTTGTGTTGTTGTGTGTTGTATTGTTGTGTTGTTGTGTGTTGTATTGTTGTGTTTTGTATTGTTGTGTGTTGTGTTGTTGTGTGTTGTGTTGCTGTGTGTTGTATTGCTGTGTGTTGTATTGTTGTGTGTTGTATTGCTGTGTGTTGTGTTGCTGTGTGTTGTATTGTTGTGTTGTATTGTTGTGTGTTGTGGTGTTGTGTGTTGTCTTGTTGTGTTTTGTATTGCTGTGTGTTGTATTTTTGTGTTGTATTGCTGTGTGTTGTGTTGCTGTGTGTTGTATTGTTGTGTGTTGTATTGTTGTGTGTTGTGTTGTTGTGTGTTGTGTTGTATGTTGTATTGTGTGTTGTATTGCTGTGTGTTGTATTGCTGTGTGTTGTATTGTGTGTTGTATTGCTGTGTGTTGTATCGTTGTGTGTTGTATTGCTGTGTGTTGTGTTGTTGTGTGTTCTATTGCTGTGTGTTGTATTGCTGTGTGTTGTATTGCTCTGTGTTGTATTGTTGTGTGTTGTATTGCTGTGTGTTGTATTGCAGTGTTGTTGTATAGTTGTGTGTTGTCTTGTTGTGTGCTGTATTGTGTGTTGTATCACTGTGTTGTATTGTTGTGTGTTGTATTGCTGTGTGTTGTATTGCTGTGTGTTGTATTGTTGTGTTGTTGTGTGTTTTGTTGTGTGTTCTGTTGCTGTGTGTTGTATTGTTGTGAGTTGTATTGCTGTGTGTTGTATTGCTCTGTGTTGTATTGTTGTGTGTTGTATTGCTGTGTGTTGTATTGTTGTGTGTTGTATTTTTGTGTTGTGTTGCTGTGTGTTGTATTGCTGTGTGTTGTGTTGTTGTGTGTTGTATTGCTGTGTGTTGTATTGTTGTGTGTTGTGTGTTCTGTTGCTGTGTGTTGTATTGTTGTGTGTTGTATTGCTGTGTGTTGTATTGCTCTGTGTTGTATTGTTGTGTGTTGTATTGCTGTGTGTTGTATTGTTGTGTGTTGTATTGTTGTGTTGTGTTGCTGTGTGTTGTATTGCTGTGTGTTGTGTTGTTGTGTGTTGTATTGCTGTGTGTTGTATTGTTGTGTGTTGTATTGTTGTGTTGTGTTGCTGTGTGTTGTATTGCTGTGTGTTGTGTTGTTGTGTGTTGTATTGCTGTGTGTTGTATTGTTGTGTTGTTGTGTGTTGTATTGTTGTGTGTTGTGTTGTTGTGTGTTGTATTGCTGTGTGTTGTATTGCTGTGTGTTGTATTGTTGTGTTGTTGTGTGTTCTGATGCTGTGTGTTGTATTGTTGTGTGTTGTATTGCTGTGTGTTGTATTGCTCTGTGTTGTATTGTTGTGTGTTTTATTGCTGTGTGTTGTATTGTTGTGTGTTGTATTGTTGTGTTGTGTTGCTGTGTGTTGTATTGCTGTGTGTTGTGTTGTTGTGTGTTGTATTGTTGTGTGTTGTATTGCAGTGTTCTGTTGCTGTGTGTTGTATTGTTGTGTGTTGTATTGCTGTGTGTTGTATTGCTCTGTGTTGTATTGTTGTGTGTTGTATTGCTGTGTGTTGTATTGTTGTGTGTTGTATTGCTGTGTGTTGTATTGCTCTGTGTTGTATTATTGTGTGTTGTATTGCTGTGTGTTGTATTGTTGTGTGTTGTATTGTTGTGTTGTGTTGCTGTGTGTTGTATTACTGTGTGTTGTGTTGTTGTGTGTTCTATTGCTGTGTGTTGTATTGCTGTGTGTTGTATTGCGGTGTTCTGTTGCTGTGTGTTGTATTGTTGTGTTGTGTTGTTGTGTGTTGTGTTGTGTGTTGTGTGTTATATTGCTGTGTGTTGTATTGTTGTGTGTTGCGTTGTTGTGTGTTGTATTGTTGTGTGTTGTGTTGTTGTGTGTTGTATTGCTGTGTGTTGTATTGCTGTGTGTTGTGTTGCTGTGTGTTGTATTGTTGTGTTGCATTGTTGTGTGTTGTGTTATTTTGTGTTGTGTTGTATTGCTGTGTGTTGTATTGCGGTGTTGTTGTATAGTTGTGTGTTGTGTTGTGTGTTGTATTGTGTGTTGTATCGCTGTGTTGTATTGTTGTGTGTTGTATTGCTGTGTGTTGTATTGCTGTGTATTGTGTTGTTGTGTGTTGTATTGTTGTGTGTTGTATTGCTGTGTGTTGTATTGTTGTCTGTTGTGTTGCTCTGTGTTGTATTGTTGTGTGTTGTATTGCTGTGTGTTGTATTGTTGTGTGTTGTATTGTTGTGTTGTGTTGCTGTGTGTTGTATTGCTGTGTGTTGTGTTGTTGTGTGTTGTATTGCTGTGTGTTGTATTGCGGTGTTCTGTTGCTGTGTGTTGTATTGTTGTGTTGTGTTGTGTTGTGTGTTGTGTTGTTGTGTGTTATATTGCTGTGTGTTGTATTGCTGTGTGTTGTGTTGTGTGTTGTAGTGTTGTGTGTTGTATTGTTGTGTGTTGTATTGCTGTGTGTTGTATTGCTGTGTGTTGTATTGCTGTGTGTTGTATTGCTGTGTGTTGTATTGTTGTGTGTTGTATTGTTGTGTTGTGTTGCTGTGTGTTGTATTGCTGTGTGTTGTATTGTTGTGTGTTGTATTGCTGTGTTCTGTTGCTGTGTGTTGTATTGTTGTGTTGTGTTGTGTTGTGTGTTGTATTGCTGTGTGTTGTATTGTTGTGTGTTGCGTTGTTGTGTGTTGTATTGTTGTGTGTTGTGTTGTTGTGTTGTATTGCTGTGTGTTGTATTGTTGTGTTGTATTGTTGTGTGTTGTGTTATTTTGTGTTGTATTGTTGTGTTGTATTGTTGTGTGTTGTGTTATTTTGTGTTGTATTGTTGTGTTGTATTGTTGTGTGTTGTGTTATTTTGTGTTGTGTTGTGTTGTATTGCTGTGTGTTGTGTTGTTGTGTGTTGTATTGCTGTGTGTTGTATTGCGGTGTTCTGTTGCTGTGTGTTGTATTGTTGTGTTGTATTGTTGTGTTGTTGTGTGTTGTATTGTTGTGTGTTGTGTTGCTGTGTGTTGTATTGCTGTGTGTTGTATTGTTGTGTTGTATTGCTGTGTGTTGTGTTGTTGTGTGTTGTATTGCTGTGTGTTGTATTGCGTTGTTCTGTTGCTGTGTGTTGTATTGTTGTGTTGTATTGTTGTGTTGTGTTGTGTTGTTGTGTGTTGTATTGTTGTGTGTTGTGTTGCTGTGTGTTGTATTGCTGTGTGTTGTATTGTTGTGTTGTATTGTTGTGTGTTGTGTTGTGTTGTATTGCTGTGTGTTGTGTTATTTTGTGTTGTGTTGTGTTGCAGGTGTGTACAGAGCAGCAGTGTGTGCGTCTGCAGTTTGCGGTTCTAGACTGGAACAGGCCGTCTCTGGAGTTCTATGGTTCTAAAGGAGCTGAGGATCTGACGGAGAAGGAGGGCTGGCACTTCCTGCGCTTTGATGGAGAAGCTCTGGAGAAACTCTCTCAGGAGGCTCCGCCAGCACTGACTTTACCCAATATCAATAATCAATAATCATTAATCAATAATCAATAATCACATTGATAAACACTAATAACAGCAGCTCCACCGCTCGCCGGTCTGACTGGAGCTGGTGCTGTTTAACTTTCTCTGCTTTAAGATTCTCCTTTCAGGAATTAAAGTTGGTGATGAAGCTGTTTGTATCGTTTATTTGTGTTTGTCGATTAAACTGATTAATTAAACTGATTAATTAATCTGATTAATATTATTAAGCTGAGTTAGCTCCTCGTGTTAGCCGTTAGCTGGGTGCAGTACCGCTCCGCAGCAGCAGGTGGCGCTGCTGCTGCTACAACCTGAACGTTCCAGTCGCCGCAGAAGACTCGCACCACAGCGTTCTCCCGGAATCACCACCACCAATAATAATAATAATAATAATAATAATAATAATAATAAATATTTCTCATTAGTTAATAAACTGATGGCGAGCGAGGCGGAGGAGAACGGCACGGAGCAGCAGGAGGAGGTGAGAACAGCCGCTCTGAGAGAACAGGAGCACGAGACAACCGAGGAGCACGAGTTAGCTAGCCTGCTAATGTGTAGTGTAATCTTCAGCTCCACCTTAAACACCGCAGAACTACACCGCACGAGCAGCGCTGTTTAAGGTGGAGCGGAGCGGCAGGGCTGCTTAAGGTGGAGCGGAGCGGCAGGGCTGTTTAAGGTGGAGCGGAGCTGCGGGGCTGCTTAAGGTGGAGCGGAGCTGCGGGGCTGTTTAAGGTGGAGCGGAGCGGCAGGGCTGTTTAAGGTGGAGCGGAGCTGCGGGGCTGTTTAAGGTGGAGCGGAGCGGCAGGGCTGTTTAAGGTGGAGCGGAGCTGCGGGGCTGTTTAAGGTGGAGCTGTAACTGCGGGGCTGTTTAAGGTGGAGCGGAGCGGCAGGGCTGTTTAAGGTGGAGCGGAGCGGCAGGGCTGTTTAAGGTGGAGCGGAGCGGCAGGGCTGCTTAAGGTGGAGCGGAGCTGCGGGGCTGTTTAAGGTGGAGCGGAGCGGCAGGGCTGCTTAAGGTGGAGCGGAGCTGCGGGGCTGTTTAAGGTGGAGCGGAGCGGCAGGGCTGTTTAAGGTGGAGCGGAGCGGCGGGGCTGTTTAAGGTGGAGCGGAGCGGCAGGGCTGTTTAAGGTGGAGCGGAGCTGCGGGGCTGTTTAAGGTGGAGCGGAGCGGCAGGGCTGCTTAAGGTGGAGCGGAGCTGCGGGGCTGTTTAAGGTGGAGCGGAGCGGCAGGGCTGTTTAAGGTGGAGCTGTAACTGCGGGGCTGTTTAAGGTGGAGCGGAACTGCGGGGCTGTTTAAGGTGGAGCTGTAACTGCGGGGCTGTTTAAGGTGGAGCGGAACTGCGGGGCTGTTTAAGGTGGAGCGGAACGGCGGGGCTGTTTAAGGTGGAGCTGTAACTGCGGGGCTGTTTAAGGTGGAGCGGAGCGGCGGGGCTGTTTAAGGTGGAGCGGAGCGGCAGGGCTGTTTAAGGTGGAGCGGAGCGGCAGGGCTGTTTAAGGTGGAGCGGAGCTGCGGGGCTGTTTAAGGTGGAGCTGTAACTGCGGGGCTGTTTAAGGTGGAGCGGAGCTGCAGGGCTGTTTAAGGTGGAGCTGTAACTGCGGGGCTGTTTAAGGTGGAGCGGAACTGCGGGGCTGTTTAAGGTGGAGCGGAACTGCGGGGCTGTTTAAGGTGACGTGTGTAGGCGGTTCTCGTGCTGTTACTCTGATGGAGAACCCGCGATATAAACAGTGTTCTGCTGCTAGAACCCTTTATTAGGCTCAATAGAACCACTTTCCTCATTTCCAGTATAACCATTAACACGGGGTCCAGAAGAAACGACCCTCTTTCTGAGGAGTTTCAGTGTGGGGGTCGATGTGGGGGTCGGTATGGTGGTCTGTGTGGGGGTCGGTGTGGGGGTCTGTGTGGGGGTCGGTGTGGTGGTCAGTGGGGGTCGGTGTGGTGGTCAGTGTGGTGGTCTGTGTGGTGGTCAGTGTGGGGGTCTGTGTGGTGGTCAGTGGGGGTCGGTGTGGTGGTCGGTGTGGGGGTCTGTGTGGTGGTCGGTGTGGGGGTCTGTGTGGTGGTCAGTGTGGGGGTCTGTGTGGTGGTCAGTGTGGTGGTCGGTGTGGGGGTCTGTGTGGTGGTCGGTGTGGGGGTCGGTGTGGTGGTCAGTGGGGGTCGGTGTGGTGGTCAGTGTGGTGGTCGGTGTGGGGGTCTGTGTGGTGGTCGGTGTGGGGGTCTGTGTGGTGGTCAGTGTGGGGGTCTGTGTGGTGGTCAGTGTGGGGGTCTGTGTGGGGGTCTGTGTGGTGGTCAGTGTGGGTCAGTTCTGCCTGTGTGTCCTCCTGCAGCCGGAGGAGTGTTCGTATTCCTCAGCCCGACAGAAGCTGGAGAACCTCCTGAACAAGAGCATGAGGATCAGGATGACGGACGGACGGACCCTGGTGGGGCTTTTCCTCTGCACTGACCGGGACTGCAACGTCATCCTGGGGTCGGCGCAGGAGTTCCTCAAGTCCACAGGTACACAACTGTAGATAACATGAACTTCTGTTACACCTCCAACCAGGAGTCCACCCAGAAGTACGAGTGTTCTGGTGTGAAATGGTTCAGATGTTGGTTACGGTGGTGATGATGTTAAAATGTAGAAGATCTGAAAATACTAGGTTAGACGGGTGTTTGCGTATTTCTTATGGTATGGGTTTGTGTTGGAGTCAGGAGGAGTCAATAGGAGTCAGGAGGAGTCAGGAGGAGTCAGGAGGAGTCAATAGGAGTCAGGAGGAGTCAGGAGGAGTCAATAGGAGTCAATAGGAGTCAGGAGGAGTCAGGAGGAGTCAGGAGGAGTCAATAGGAGTCAGGAGGAGTCAGGAGGAGTCAATAGGAGTCAGGAGGAGTCAGGAGTGGACAGTGAATCCTCACCTCAAAGCACTGCAGAGCTTATTAATGTTAAAGAAGGTTAATCAGACTAGTTAATCAGACTAGTTAATCAGACTAGTTAATCAGACTAGTTAATCAGACTAGTGACTCTGAGTGGTAGTGGCTGCAGCCTAACGGTGAAAAACAGCCAATCAGAAGTTTTTACATCATCACTGAACACTAATACTGTTAATTACCTCTCTCTCTCTCTCTCACTCTCTCTCACTCTCTCTCATCTCCTCTCGCTCGCTCTCTCACTCTCTCCTCACTCTCTCACTCTCTATCTCATCTCTCTCTCTCACTCTGCTCACTCACTCTCTACACACTACTCTCTCTCGCTCTCGATCTCGAGCTCTCTCTCTCACTCTCTCACTCTCTCTCATCTCTCTCTCTCTCTCTTCTCACTCTCCTCTCACTCACTCTCTCATCACTCTCTATCCCACTCTCACTCCTCTCACTCTCTCTCACTCTCACATCTCTCTCATCTCACCTCTCTCTCTCTCTCTCTCTCCTCTCTCACTCTCTCTCTCTCTCTCCTCTCTCACTCGTCTCATCTCTCTCTCTCGCTCTCTCTCTCATCTCTCTCTCTACTCTCTCTCCTCTCTCATCTCATCTCTCTCTCTCTCTCTGTACACTCTCTCCATCTCTCTCATCTCACTCTCTCTCTCTGCTCACGTCTTATCATCTCTCTCTCTCTCTCTCTCTCTCTCATCTCTCTCTCTCTCTACTCTCTCTCTCACATCTCTCTCATCTCTCT
>CM038726.1:39768015-39830515 GCA_021613375.1 Megaleporinus macrocephalus | reverse complement strand
TCTCTCTCTGTATCTCTCTCTCTCTCTGTATCTCACTCTCTCTCTCTATCTCTCTCTCTCTCTGTGTATCTATCTCTGTATCTCTCTCTCTCTCTCTCTCTCTCTCTCTCTCTCTCTCTCTCTCAGACTCGTTCTCTCAGGGGGAGCCGAGGGTTCTGGGATTGGCGATGATTCCTGGTCATCATGTTGTGTCTATCGAGGTGGAGTCGGAGAGTTTACAGTCGGCACACGGACTCTGAGGAGCAGAGCTGCAGAGGATGATGGGAAATGTAGTTGGTGGACTTTGTGCTGTGTTTACTGAGCGTACCTGAGCACAGGTGGACTTTACCTGACCAGGAGACACGCCCAGAGTGTGAGGAACTCTTCTGACCTGTGTGTGTGTGTGTGTGTGTGTATAGTGAGTGAGTGTGTGTATTGTGAGTGTGTAGTGTGTGTGTATAGTGAGTGAGTGTGTGTAGTGTGTGTGTATAGTGAGTGAGTGTGTATTGTGAGTGTGTAGTGTGTGTGTATAGTGAGTGAGTGTGTGTATTGTGTGTTTAAGTGGATCTAATAAAATAAAATAAAAACAATATCACTAATTTTCACTCTTTGTTTATACACAGATGTATTAGGTTAATAATAATAATAATAATAATAATAATAAGAACGCAAAACTGTCAGGGTGAAGAACACAGATGAAGCAGAAACATTCTTTAAATTCTTCACTTTATTAATGAGTTCACTTTATTAACGAGTGAATATTAAACTGATGATGTTCTGGATGATGTGTGTGGTTCTCTGATTGTATTAGTATAAACTATTAATTCATTTACTTATTAATTACATCAATTACAATAATTACAACAATTATGTTAATTACATTAATTACATGAGACGTTTGGAAAGAACATCAGATCTTAGATGTCAGTTGTTTCACAGCTGAAGCGCGGCGGTTCTCCACAGGAGCTCTTCAGATCTTCCAGTGGTTCTAGGCAATGTGATGATGGGAGGATGTGATGATGTAATGATTTCATAATGGGGTGATGTGATGGTAGAGACGGTATGATGTAATACTGTGATGAGGTGATGGTGGGAGGATGTGATGGTGTAATGATGTGATGATGGGAGGATGTGATGATGTAATGATTTGCTAATGGGGTGATGTGATGGTGGAGACGGTATGATGTAATACTGTGATGAGGTGATGGTGTAATGATGTGATGGTGGGATGTGATTACGTAATGATTTGCTAATGGGGTGATGTGAGGTATGATGTAATGCTGTGATGAGGTGATGGTGTAATGATGTGATGGTGGGAGAATGTGATGGTGTAATGATGTGATGATGGGAGGATGTGATGATGTAATGATTTCATAATGGGGTGATGGTAGAGACGGTATGATGTAATACTGTGATGAGGTGATGGTGGGAGGATGTGATGGTGTAATGATGTGATGGTGGGAGGATGTGATGATGTAATGATTTGCTAATGGGGTGATGTGATGGTGGAGACGGTATGATGTAATACTGTGATGAGGTGATGGTGGGAGGATGTGATGGTGTGATGTGATGGTGTAATGATGTGATGGTGGGAGGATGTGATGGTGTGATGTGATGGTGTAATGATGTGATGGTGGGAGGATGTGATGATGTAATGATTTGCTAATGGGGTGATGTGATGGTGGAGACGGTATGATGTAATGCTGTGATGAGGTGATGGTGGGAGGATGTGATGGTGTGATGTGATGGTGGGAGGATGTGATGGTGTAATGATGTGATGGTGGGAGGATGTGATGATGTAATGATTTGCTAATGGGGTGATGTGATGGTGGAGACGGTATGATGTAATGCTGTGATGATGTGATGGTGTAATGATGTGATGGTGTAATGATGTGATGGTGTGGTGGTTTGATGATGTAATAGGGTGACAATGTGATCGTGTGATAACAGGATGAAGGGATGTAGCTGATTGGCCAGAAGCTCGTTATGGTAATGTTAATTGATTAATTGACAGTGATGTGTTGGTGAGTCAGGTGATGTCTGGCCGTCTTCTCGTCCTCACTCTGGACAGTTTGTCCTTTTGGACTGTGGGTCTGTGTTGTCATGGCGAGACAGCCACGTGAAGTTATACGTAAGCGTTTCGGCCGTAGTGATTGGGGGGCTGTGAGGTGACGGAGGTGCTGTAGGGGGTTCCTCTGGTGGGAGCTCGGTAAGAGTAGCGCCTGCAGGAGGAGAAAAGGTGGAGGTGTTACTGCTGGAGAGGAGTAGAAGTTAAAAACAAGTTCCTCAACCCTGAACATCTCCTGCTGGAGTTCTAGCACTGGAGCTACCAGCTAAACAGTGAAGAGCAGTACCTGATACTGAACACCAAAAGAGATACTGAACACCAAAAGAGATACTGAACACCACCAGAGATACTGAACACCAAAAGAGATACTGAACACCACCAGACATACTGAACACCGCCAGAGATACTGAACACTTAAGGTGGTAACTGATACTGAACACTGTATTAAGGTAGTAACTGATACTGAATACGGTGTTAAGGTAGTAACTGATACTGAACACTACATTAAGGTAGTAACTGATACTGAACACTGTATTAAGGTAGTAACTGATACTGAACACTGTATTAAGGTAGTAAATGATACTGAACACTGTATTAAGGTAGTAACTGATACTGAACACGGTGTTAAGGTCGTAACTGATACTGAACACGGTGTTAAGGTAGTAACGGATACTGAACACGGTATTAAGGTAGTAACTGATACTGAACACTGTATTAAGGTAGTAACTGATACTGAACACTGTATTAAGGTAGTAACTGATACTGAACACTGTATTAAGGTAGTAACTGATACTGAACACGGTGTTAAGGTAGTAACTGATACTGAACACGGTGTTATGGTAGTAACTGATACTGAACACTGTGTTAAGGTAGTAACGGATACTGAACACGGTGTTAAGGTAGTAACTGATACTGAACACTGTATTAAGGTAGTAACTGATACTGAACACGGTATTAAGGTAGTAACTGATACTGAACACTGTATTAAGGTAGTAACTGATACTGAACACGGTGTTAAGGTAGTAACTGATACTGAACACTGTATTAAGGTAGTAACTGATACTGAACACGGTATTAAGGTAGTAACTGATACTGAACACTGTATTAAGGTAGTAACTGATACTGAATACGGTGTTAAGGTAGTAACTGATACTGAACACTACATTAAGGTAGTAACTGATACTGAACACTGTATTAAGGTAGTAACTGATACTGAACACTGTATTAAGGTAGTAAATGATACTGAACACTGTATTAAGGTAGTAACTGATACTGAACACGGTGTTAAGGTCGTAACTGATACTGAACACGGTGTTATGGTAGTAACTGATACTGAACACTGTGTTAAGGTAGTAACGGATACTGAACACGGTATTAAGGTAGTAACTGATACTGAACACTGTATTAAGGTAGTAACTGATACTGAACACTGTATTAAGGTAGTAACTGATACTGAACACTGTATTAAGGTAGTAACTGATACTGAACACTGTATTAAGGTAGTAACTGATACTGAACACGGTGTTAAGGTCGTAACTGATACTGAACACGGTGTTATGGTAGTAACTGATACTGAACACTGTGTTAAGGTAGTAACGGATACTGAACATGGTGTTAAGGTAGCAACTGATACTGAACACTGTATTAAGGTAGTAACTGATACTGAACACTGCATTAAGGTAGTAACTGATACTGAACACTGTGTTAAGGTAGTAACTGATACTGAGCACGGTGTTAAGGTAGTAACTGATACTGAACACTGTATTAAGGTAGCAACTGATACTGAACACGGTATTGAGGTAGTAACTGATACTGAACACTACATTAAGGTAGTAACTGATACTGAATAAGGTGTTAAGGTAGTAACTGATACTGAACACTGCATTAAGGTAGTAACTGATACTGAATACAGTGTTAAGGTAGTAACTGATACTGAGCACGGTGTTAAGGTAGTAACTGATACTGAACACTGTATTAAGGTAGCAACTGATACTGAACACGGTATTGAGGTAGTAACTGATACTGAACACTGTATTAAGGTAGTAACTGATACTGAACACTGCATTAAGGTAGTAACTGATACTGAACACTGTGTTAAGGTAGTAACTGATACTGAGCACGGTGTTAAGGTAGTAACTGATACTGAACACTGTATTAAGGTAGCAACTGATACTGAACACGGTATTGAGGTAGTAACTGATACTGAACACTACATTAAGGTAGTAACTGATACTGAATATGGTGTTAAGGTAGTAACTGATACTGAACACTACATTAAGGTAGTAACTGATACTGAATAAGGTGTTAAGGTAGTAACTGATACTGAACACTGCATTAAGGTAGTAACTGATACTGAATACGGTGTTAAGGTAGTAACTGATACTGAGCACGGTGTTAAGGTAGTAACTGATACTGAACACTGTATTAAGGTAGCAACTGATACTGAACACGGTATTGAGGTAGTAACTGATACTGAACACTGTATTAAGGTAGTAACTGATACTGAATACGGTGTTAAGGTAGTAACTGATACTGATACTGATTATCGAATATGAAATCAGACGTTTTGATGGTGATGGTTTAAAATGTGGGCTGGTCAGATGGTCCAGTTGTGTCTGACGCTGGACACTCAGAGCGACTGGTTAGTGATGATGCTGCACAGGTCATATTAATTAAGAGATATTACTGATATTAACTGAGTTGTATTAGTTTAACGGCAGGACGGGCCGCTGTGTGATGACGTGATGATGTCACTAATGGTAAACGGCCTGGATGATGTAATAAACTCACGTTTTCTCCTCTTTGCTCGTCGTTCCGCACGCACAGAGTAAACAGCTTCCTCCGAGCAGCGCCAGCGTCGCGGAACACCAGCCGATATACAGACCTTCACCGATCTCGAACCTGCAGCACAGACACATCACACACTGGCATCAGCACCGACACTCACTCTCACACCGGCACCGACACTCACTCTCACACCGGCATCAGCACCGACACTCACTCTCACACCGGCACCGACACTCACTCTCACACCGGCATCAGCACCGACACTCACTCTCACACCGGCATCAGCACCGACACTCACTCTCACACCGGCACCGACACTCACTCTCACACCGGCATCAGCACCGACACTCACTCTCACACCGGCATCAACACCGACACTCACTCTCACACCAGCACCGACACTCACTCTCACACCGGCATCAGCACCGCCACTCACTCTCACACCAGCACCGACACTCACTCTCACACCGGCATCAACACCGACACTCACTCTCACATCAGCATCAACACCGACACTCACTCTCACCCCGGCATCAACACCGACACTCACTCTCACATCAGCATCAACACCGACACTTACGCTCACACCGGCATCAACACCGACACTCACTCTCACACCGGCATCAACACCGACACTCACTCTCACACCGGCATCAACACCGACACTCACTCTCACACCAGCACCGACACTCACTCTCACACCGGCATCAGCACCGACACTCACTCTCACACCGGCATCAGCACCCACACTCACTCTCACACCGGCATCAGCACCGACACTCACTCTCACACCGGCATCAACACCGACACTCACTCTCTCACCGGCATCAACACCGACACTCACTCTCACACCGGCATCAGCACCAACACTCACTCTCACCCCGGCATCAACACCGACACTCACTCTCACATCAGCATCAACACCGACACTCACTCTCACATCAGCACCGACACTCACTCTCACACCGGCATCAGCACCGACACTCACTCTCACACCGGCATCAACACCGACACTCACTCTCACACCAGCACCGACACTCACTCTCACACCGGCATCAGCACCGACACTCACTCTCACACCGGCATCAACACCGACACTCACTCTCACACCAGCACCGACACTCACTCTCACACCGGCATCAGCACCGACACTCACTCTCACACCGGCATCAACACCGACACTCACTCTCACACCGGCATTAACACCGACACTCACTCTCACATCAGCATCAACACCGACAACCACTCTCACACCAGCACTGACACTCACTCTCACCCCGGCATCAACACTGACACTCACTCTCACATCAGCATCAACACCGACACTCACTCTCACACCGGCATCAGCACCGACACTCACTCTCACACCGGCATCAACACCGACACTCACTCTCACACCGGCATCAGCACCGACACTCACTCTCACACCGGCATCAACACCGACACTCACTCTCACACCGGCATCAGCACCGACACTCACTCTCACACCAGCACCGACACTCACTCTCACACCGGCATCAGCACCGACACTCACTCTCACACTGGCATCAGCACCGACACTCACTCTCACACTGGCATCAGCACCGACACTCACTCTCACACTGGCATCAGCACCAACACTCACTCTCACACCAGCATCAACACCGACACTCACTCTCACACCGGCATCAACACCAACACTCACTCTCACACCAGCACCGACACTCACTCTCACACCGGCATCAGCTTCAGCACCGACACTCACTCTCACACCAGCACCGACACTCACTCTCACACCGGCATCAGCACCGACACTCACTCTCACACCAGCACCGACACTCACTCTCACACCGGCATCAGCACCGACACTCACTCTCACACCAGCACCGACACTCACTCACACCGGCATCAGCACCGACACTCACTCTCACACCAGCACCGACACTCTGTATTTTCCTGAATGGGTGTTTCGCTGATGACGGTGAAGTTACTGGATCTGCTAACACGCTTACTTGGTTCCGGGATACAGCGGGTCGAAGAATTCCTGAGTGATGTTGAAGGCGTACCAGGACACGGCAATCATAGTGCACAGACCTGCAGACGGAGACCAAGAGGAACTCGAAAACACATCACACTCGTTAATTACATTTACATTCCTTTAATTAATTACATTCTTTAATTACATCCCTTTACTTTAATTAATTACATTCTTTAATTACATTCTTTAATTTAATTAATTATTTAATGTAATCTGTCAGCTCAGTGCTCATACAGCTATGGCCTCCGGCCTCCAGGGGGCGCATTTACCTTGAAGGATGAAGAAGACTCCGCCCAGAACAGCGATTCTTCCCTTCAGCACGTAATTCTCTCCTCCGATTTTGGAACACTGCATTCCCACCAGCGTGGCGATCAATCCAAACGTTCCCATGACGATAGACGCTATCATGAGTGCGCGAGAGGCCTGAACATGACCTGGACAGAAACAGATAAAGTGCATCACTTCCTGACCAGCAGGTGGCGCTGCACCAGCACATTTACATTACACTTATACATAACCCTCAGAAACAGAACGTATAGATAACGTAACCCTCAGGAACAGAACGTATAGATAACGTAACCCTCAGAGACAGAACGTATAGATAACGTAACCCTCAGGAACAGAACGTATAGATAACGTAACCCTCAGGAACAGAACGTATAGATAACGTAACCCTCAGAAACAGAACGTATAGATAACGTAACCCTCAGAAACAGAACGTATAGATAACGTAACCCTCAGGAACAGAACGTATAGATAACATAACCCTCAGAGACAGAACGTATAGATAACGTAACCCTCAGAAACAGAACGTATAGATAACGTAACCCTCAGAGACAGAACGTATAGATAACGTAACCCTCAGAGACAGAACTTATAGATAACATAACACTCAGAAACAGAACGCATAGATAACGTAACCCTCAGAGACAGAACGTATAGATAACGTAACCCTCAGAAACAGAACGTATAGATAACGTAACCCTCAGAAACAGAACGTATAGATAACGTAACACTCAGAAACAGAACGCATAGATAACGTAACCCTCAGAGACAGAACGTATAGATAACGTAACCCTCAGAAACAGAACGTATAGATAACGTAACCCTCAGAAACAGAACGTATAGATAACGTAACACACAGAAACAGAACGTATACATAACGTAACCCTCAGAGACAGAACGTATAGATAACGTAACCCTCAGAGACAGAACGTAGAGATAACGTAACACTCAGAAACAGAACGTATAGATAACATAACACTCAGAAACAGAACGTATAGATAACGGAACCCTCAGAGACAGAACGTATAGATAACGTAACCCTCAGAGACAGAACGTATAGATAACGTAACCCTCAGAAACAGAACGTATAGATAACGTAACCCTCAGAAACAGAACGTATAGATAACCTAACACTCAGAAACAGAACGCATAGATAACGTAACACTCAGAAACAGAACGTATAGATAACGTAACCCTCAGAAACAGAACGTATAGATAACGTAACACTTTGAAACAGAACGTATAGATAACGTAACACTCAGAAACAGAACGCATAGATAACGTAACCCTCAGAGACAGAACGCATAGATAACGTAACCCTCAGAGACAGAACGTATAGATAACGTAACACTCAGAAACAGAACGTATAGATAACGTAACACTCAGAAACAGAACGCATAGATAACGTAACCCTCAGAGACAGAACGCATAGATAACGTAACCCTCAGAAACAGAACGTATAGATAACGTAACACTCAGAAACAGAACGTATAGATAACGTAACCCTCAGAAACAGAACGCATAGATAACGTAACCCTCAGAGACAGAACGCATAGATAACGTAACCCTCAGAAACAGAACGTATAGATAACGTAACCCTCAGAAACAGAACGTATAGATAACGTAACACTCAGAAACAGAACGCATAGATAACGTAACCCTCAGAGACAGAACGTATAGATAACGTAACCCTCAGAAACAGAACGTATAGATAACGTAACCCTCAGAAACAGAACGTATAGATAACGTAACACACAGAAACAGAACGTATACATAACGTAACCCTCAGAGACAGAACGTATAGATAACGTAACCCTCAGAAACAGAACGTATAGATAACGTAACACTCAGAAACAGAACGCATAGATAACGTAACCCTCAGAGACAGAACGTATAGATAACGTAACCCTCAGAAACAGAACGTATAGATAACGTAACCCTCAGAAACAGAACGTATAGATAACGTAACACACAGAAACAGAACGTATACATAACGTAACCCTCAGAGACAGAACGTATAGATAACGTAACCCTCAGAGACAGAACGTAGAGATAACGTAACACTCAGAAACAGAACGTATAGATAACATAACACTCAGAAACAGAACGTATAGATAACGTAACCCTCAGAGACAGAACGTATAGATAACGTAACCCTCAGAGACAGAACGTATAGATAACGTAACACTCAGAAACAGAACGCATAGATAACGTAACGCTCAGAAACAGAACGTATAGATAACGTAACCCTCAGAGACAGAACGTATAGATAACGTAACCCTCAGAGACAGAACGTATAGGTAACCTAACACTTAGAAACAGAACGTATAGATAACGTAACACTCAGAAACAGAACGCATAGATAACGTAACCCTCAGAGACAGAACGTATAGAAAACGTAACCCTCAGAAACAGAACGTATAGATAACGTAACCCTCAGAAACAGAACGTATAGATAACCTAACACTCAGAAACAGAACGCATAGATAACGTAACCCTCAGAAACAGAACGCATAGATAACGTAACCCTCAGAAACAGAACGTATAGATAACGTAACCCTCAGAAACAGAACGTATAGATAACGTAACACTTTGAAACAGAACGTATAGATAACGTAACACTCAGAAACAGAACGCATAGATAACGGAACCCTCAGAGACAGAACGCATAGATAACGTAACCCTCAGAAACAGAACGCATAGATAACGTAACCCTCAGAAACAGAACGTATAGATAACGTAACCCTCAGAAACAGAACGCATAGATAACGTAACCCTCAGAAACAGAACGTATAGATAACGTAACCCGCAGAAACAGAACGCATAGATAACGTAACCCTCAGAAACAGAACGTATAGATAACGTAACCCTCAGAAACAGAACGCATAGATAACGTAACCCTCAGAAACAGAACGTATAGATAACGTAACCCGCAGAAACAGAACGTATAGATAGCGTAACTTATTAGATATTATTTTTATTAAATATATTAAATATTACTTAGATATTACTTTTATTACACATATTTAATATTGATTATTACTTTTATAACATATATTCAATATTGATTATTACTTTTATTACACATATTAAATATTCATTAATACTTTTATTACACATTAAATATTGATTATTACTTTTATTACACATATTTAATATTATTACTTTTATTACACATATTTAATATTGATTATTACTTTTATAACATATATTCAATATTGATTATTACTTTTATTACACATATTAAATATTCATTAATACTTTTATTACACATTAAATATTGATTATTACTTTTATTACACATATTTAATATTATTACTTTTATTACACATATTTAATATTGATTATTACTTTTATAACATATATTCAATATTGATTATTACTTTTATTACACACATTTAATATTATTACTTTTATTACACATTTAATATTGATTATTACTTTTATTACACACATTTAATATTATTACTTTTATTACACATATTTAATATTGATTATTACTTTTATAACATATATTCAATATTGATTATTACTTTTATTACACATATTTAATATTATTACTTTTATTACACATTTAATATTGATTATTACTTTTATTACACATATTTAATATTATTACTTTTATTACACATATTTAATATTGGTTATTACTTTTATTACACATATTTAATATTATTACTTATATTTAATATTGATTATTACTTTTATTACACATATTTAATATTATTACTTTTATTACATATATTTAATATTGGTTATTACTTTTATTACACATATTTAATATTATTACTTTTATTACACATATTTAATATTGATTATTACTTTTATTACACATATTTAATATTATTACTTTTATTACACATATTTAATATTGATTATTATTTCTGTTATTAGAAATTAACTGTAATTAACCCGTGTTCTGACATACCGGACAGTCCGAGCATGGACGGGAACTCCTGGCAGTTGTGGACGCCGGTGGAGTCGACCATGCAGGACATCCACAGGTTCTCGTAGACGGTGGAGGCGGTGATGACGTTTCCCTCCATCTCGGCGACTCTCCAGAACTTGTTTGGGATGGAGATCCCGGACATCACCCAGCCGGAGAAGCCGAGGAAGAACGCCATCACCTCCACCGCCGGGTTCATCACGCACGCCTGACCGGCCGACTACCTCCGGAGCACTATCTGACCGCTTCACCGCCTGCTGTCCACTAACGTCCAGAGAACCGGCCTGAAACACGAGCTCCCTCTGAGGGCCGGTCCGGTTCCACCGAGCGCTGCGGGTGAGTGGAGCTGTTTCTGAGCTCAGCGTTCAGTGAACTTTCTCCCCAACTCCTCCTCCATCAGAAGGGGTGGAGTCAGAGATATGACATCACCAAGAACCTGAGGAACGTCCACCTGCAGCCCACCAACAGCTCCAGTACTACACTGCCTACCTGATAAACTCAGTGACCACTTAAATCATGGACCACTAAAATAACTGCCCAGCAACCTCACTGACCACTGAATTTACTGACCGCTCACATTACTGACCACTCATATTACTGACCACTGAATTTACTGACCGCTCACATTACTGACCGCTCACGTTACTGACCGCTCACGTTACTGACCACTAAATTTACTGACCACTGAATTTACTGACCGCTCACATTACTGACCGCTCACATTACTGACCACTGAATTTACTGACCACTGAATTTACTGACCGCTCACATTACTGACTGCTCACATTACTGACTGCTCACATTACTGACCACTGAATTTACTGACCGCTCACATTACTGACCGCTCACATTACTGACCACTGAATTTACTGACCACTGAATTTACTGACCACTGAATTTACTGACCGCTCACATTACTGACCGCTGAATTTACTGACCACTAAATTTACTGACCGTTAAACCTTCTCACCACTAAACTTACTGACTGTTAAACTCACTGACCACTGACGTTACTGACCACTTTCATGGTATTGTAAAGTTCCAGTAGTGTCCAGAAACCATTTGAAGAGAATTTATTTGATTTTTATGAGTTTTATAAGTTCAGGTTTGTTTATTTGTTTGTTTGTTTGTTTTGAATGTGTTTACTGCTGTTTGGTCTGTTGACTGATGTGTTTGTTAGTTCTATACGTTTCTGCTGTTACAAAGTTAAATGTTTAATTATTAATATTTTATGTATCATTTATTTTATAGATTAAAATAACAAATTAACTAAAATCTGGATTTTTATGAGAACCTTAATGATGTTGTTGTTGTTGTTGTTGTTGTCTTACCTGGCAGTGCGAGTAGACTCTGGAAGTACCAGCAGTCGTATATTCCGGTGGAGTCCTCGGCGCAGGACATCCACAGGTTCTCGAAGATGTTGGAGGTGATGATGACGTTCCCGTAATCCGTGGACTGTTTCCAGGACTGACTGTGGAGAGAGATGAACGCCGTCACACAGCCGAGAAAGCCCACCAGCAGAGCCACCATCTGCAGACCGTCCTTCATCCTGACCCTCACTGACCCTCACTGACCCCCACTGACCCCCACTGACCCCCCACTGACCCCTCACTAGTCCTCACTGACCCTCACTGACCCTCACTGACCCCCACTGACCCCCACTGACCCCCCACTGACCCTCACTAGTCCTCACTGATCCCCACTGACCCTCACTAGTCCTCACTGCTCCTCACTGACCCCCACTGACCCTCACTAGTCCTCACTGCTCCTCACTGACCCCCACTAGCCCTCACTGCTCCTCACTGACCCCCACTGACCCTCACTAGTCCTCACTGGCCCTCACTGACCCTCACTAGTCCTCACTGGCCCTCACTGACCCTTACTGACCCTCACTAGTCCTCACTGGCCCCGACTGACCCTCACTGAACCCCACTGATCCTCACTGCTCCTCACTGACCCTCACTGATGCTCACTGACCCTCAAGACCCTCACTGATGCTCACTGACCCTCAATGACCATCACTGACACCCACTGACCCTAACTGCTCCTCACTGACCCTCACTGCTCCTCACTGACCCTCACTGCTCCTCACTGACCCTCACTGACCCCCACTGACCTCACTGCTCCTCACTGACCCTCACTGCTCCTCACTGACCCTCACTGACCCTCACTGCTCCTCACTGACCCTCACTGCTCCTCACAGCTGCTCTCAGCTCTGGTCTGTTTGAATAGCAGTGCGTTCTCACTGAGGAGCTGCAGGTCCAGCAGCTGAGTCCCTCCCAGACGTGGGCAGTGCAGCTCATTCAGAGCGTTACAGGCGTGTCTGTGTGTCACTGTGTATAATATATATATATATAGTTTCTGTAGATGGTTTTTTATATATATATATATATAGTTTCTGTAGATGGTTTTTTATATATATATATATATAGTTTCTGTAGATGGTTTTTTATATATATATATATATAGTTTCTGTAGATGGTTTTTTATATATATATATATTTTAACTTTCACAATATTATTTCTTTAAAGGAGTTTTCTACACATATACTTCAGTATATACACTGCAGCGTCTTAGTCTCCTGATCTGATAGTGTAAGAGTGTGTATCTGATCAGTGAGTGTCTGATCACCAGTAAGAACAGCAGATCTGATTAGAACAGATGTAAATAATAAATATGAGTATTTCCAGTATTTCCTGGAAAAACAGCTTTTAAACATACTAACGCCCCCCAGTGTCTTAAATATATACGTATACATATATATGGTGGGTGGGGGGGTCACTTGGGGAGGTGAACAATGGGTGATCCCGGCACTGGGCGGAGCTGTATTTGAGCGGGGGGGAATGTGAGAGGGGTGTGGAGGAACAAGAACATCTTCACTCCCAAGAGGGAGATAATCACTGTCTTCTCCAAACCCAACACTTCAGCCAGATCTGATAACGTTCTCAGTTACGGAGATGAAATACAGGAGCATTATCTCCTCTCCTGAGTAGCTGTTAGCTATGAGGCCCCTTGTTGGGGCCCACCGACCCTCACGGGACCAGTACACATCGAGAGTAATGGCAGGCTAACCTACATTACAGCCTTTCCACATAGCAGGTTAAACCTGAAGATCTCCAGCAGACCACAGTGGATCTTCTGGTTCCTCTGTAATGTTAAGAAATAAATAATTTAAACACCAATTCCAGAACAAGCAGGAACTGAAGTTCTACCAACTGGTTGTGATGACGTGTCTCAAATAGTTTCTGCTCTTTTAAGCTTTAATACAAAACTGAGATGTTTTTTGAGATTTCTTGCAGGAGATGATCAGTTCAGGAGATGGTTGGTTTAGAATATGGTCGGTTTAGTATATGGTCGGTCCAGAATATGGTCGGTTCAGGAGATGGTCGATTTTGAAGATGGTCGATTTTGAAGATGGTTGGTTTAGAAGATGGTTGGTTTAGAAGATGGTTCAGGAGATGGTCGATTTTGAAGATGGTTGGTTTAGAAGATGGTTGGTTTAGAAGATGGTTGGTTTAGAAGATGGTTCAGGAGATGGTCGATTTTGAAGATGGTCGATTTTGAAGATGGTTGGTTTAGAAGATGGTTGGTTTAGAAGATGGTCGGTTCAGAATATGGTCGGTTCAGAATATGGTCGGTTTAGGAGATGGTCGATTTTGAAGATGGTCGATTTTGAAGATGGTTGGTTTAGAAGATGGTTGGTTTAGAAGATGGTTGGTTTAGAAGATGGTTCAGGAGATGGTCGATTTTGAAGATGGTCGATTTTGAAGATGGTTGGTTTAGAAGATGGTTAGTTTAGAAGATGGTTGGTTTAGAAGATGGTTGGTTTAGAAGATGGTTCAGGAGATGGTCGATTTTGAAGATGGTCGATTTTGAAGATGGTTGGTTTAGAAGATGGTTGGTTTAGAAGATGGTCGGTTCAGAATATGGTCGGTTCAGAATATGGTCGGCTCAGGAGATGGTCGATTTTGAAGATGGTCGATTTTGAAGATGGTTTGTTTGGAAGATGGTTGGTTTAGAAGATGGTCGGTTTAGAAGATGGTTGGTTTAGAAGATGGTTTAGAAGATGGTTGTTTTAGAAGATGGTCGGTTTAGAAGATGGTTGGTTTAGAAGATGGTTGGTTTAGAAGATGGTTTAGAAGATGGTTGTTTTAGAAGATGGTCATTTGAAAAGATGGTTTGTTTGGAAGATGGTTGGTTTAGAAGATGGTCGGTTTAGAAGATGGTCGGTTTAGAAGATGGTCAGTTGAAAAGATGGTTTGTTTGGAAGATGGTTGGTTTAGAAGATGGTCGGTTTAGAAGATGGTCGGTTGAAAAGATGGTTGGTTTAGAAGATGGTCAGTTGAAAAGATGGTTGGTTTAGAAGATGGTCAGTTGAAAAGATGGTCGGTTTAGAAGATGGTCAGTTGAAAAGATGGTCGGTTTAGAAGGTGGTCAGTTTAAAAGATGTTCGGTTAGGTTGATCTACACAAAGCAGGTCATTGTGTTCTACCTGAGAATAGAGGTCAGGACAAAGGTACAGGTGTGATGACATAATGCTCAGGCTGCAGCTCTACCTACACCTGCTGTGTTCAGAAAATATACCTGCACTCACCTGTGATAATTAGATCTGATCTGGTTCCGCTGGAGGTGAACGTGATGTAGGTCCACCTTAAATACAAACAATATGATTACTCACGGCCGGATCACAGAGGACGGAATTCCAGGAGCTAATCTGAGAAACGCTGCGGATTTTTAGAAAAGCGTTTGGAACCGAATCCGTGAGAAAGTCTCCGCCCAGCGTTCCTCAGCGCCGCTAATCTGGAGTTTTACATTACTGATCTGTTTCATCCTCATCACAGAATATCCCACCTTGACCTGCTGCCAAGACACCAGCACTCTGAAACACCAGCATTCTGAAACACCAGCACTCTAAACACCACCACTCTGAAACACCAGGACTCTGAAACACCAGCACTCTAAACACCACCACTCTGAAACACCAGCACTCTGAAACACCAGCACTCTAAACACCACCACTCTGAAACACCAGCACTCTGAAACACCAGCACTCTGAAACACCAGCACTGAAACACCAGCACTCTAAACACCAGCACTCTGAAACACGTACACTCTAAAACACCAGCACTCTGAAACACCACCACTCTGAAACACCAGCACTCTGAAACACCAGCACTCTGAAACACCTGCACTCTGAAACACCAGCACTCTGAAACACCAGCACTCTAAACACCACCACTCTGAAACACCTACACACTGAAACACCTGCACTCTGAAACACCAGCACTCTGAAACACCTACACACTGAAACACCTGCACTCTGAAACACCAGCACTCTGAAACACCTGCAATCTGAAACACCTGCAATCTGAAACACCAGAACTCTGAAACACCTACACACTGAAACACCTACACACTGAAACACCTGCACTCTGAAATACCAGCACTCTGAAACACCTACACACTGAAACACCAGCACTCTGAAACACCTACACACTGAAACACCTGCACTCTGAAACACCTGCAATCTGAAACACCTGCAATCTGAAACACCTGCACTCTGAAACACCAGCAATCTGAAACACCAGCACTCTGAAACACCTACACACTGAAACACCTGCATTCTAAACACCACCACTCTGAAACACCTACACACTGAAACACCTGCACTCTGAAACACCAGCACTCTGAAACACCTACACACTGAAAAACCTGCACTCTAAACACCAGCACTCTGAAACACCTGCACTCTGAAACACCAGCACTCTGAAACACCAGCACTCTGAAACACCAGCACTCTAAACACCAGCACTCTGAAACACCTACACTCTAAAACACCAGCACTCTGAAACACCAGCACTCTGAAACACCAGCACTCTGAAACACCTACACACTGAAACACCTGCACTCTGAAACACCTGCACTCTGAAACACCAGCACTCTGAAACACCTACACACTGAAAAACCTGCACTCTAAACACCAGCAATCTGAAACACCTACACACTGAAAAACCTGCACTCTAAACACCAGCAATCTGAAACACCAGCACTCTAAACACCAGCACTCTGAAACACCTACACTCTAAAACACCAGCACTCTGAAACACCACCACTCTGAAACACCAGCACTCTGAAACACCAGCACTCTGAAACACCTGCACTCTGAAACACCAGCACTCTGAAACACCTGCACTCTAAACACCACCACTCTGAAACACCTACACACTGAAACACCTGCACTCTGAAACACCAGCACTCTGAAACACCAGCACTCTGAAACACCTACACACTGAAAAACCTGCACTCTAAACACCAGCAATCTGAAACACCTACACACTGAAAAACCTGCACTCTAAACACCAGCAATCTGAAACACCTGCACTCTGAAACACCAGCACTCTGAAACAGCAGCACTCTGAAACACCTACACACTGAAACACCTGCACTCTGAAACAGCAGCACTCTGAAACACCAGCACTCTGAAACACCAGCACTCTGAAACACCAGCACTCTAAACACCAGCACTCTGAAACACCTACACTCTAAAACACCAGCACTCTGAAACACCACCACTCTGAAACACCACCACTCTGAAACACCAGCACTCTGAAACACCAGCACTCTGAAACACCTGCACTCTGAAACACCTGCACTCTAAACACCACCACTCTGAAACACCTACACACTGAAACACCTGCACTCTGAAACACCAGCACTCTGAAACACCTACACACTGAAAAAACTGCACTCTAAACACCAGCAATCTGAAACACCTACACACTGAAAAACCTGCACTCTAAACACCAGCAATCTGAAACACCAGCACTCTAAACACCAGCACTCTGAAACACCTACACTCTAAAACACCAGCACTCTGAAACACCACCACTCTGAAACACCAGCACTCTGAAACACCAGCACTCTGAAACACCTGCACTCTGAAACACCAGCACTCTGAAACACCTGCACTCTGAAACACCACCACTCTGAAACACCTACACACTGAAACACCTGCACTCTGAAACACCAGCACTCTGAAACACCAGCACTCTGAAACACCTACACACTGAAAAACCTGCACTCTAAACACCAGCAATCTGAAACACCTACACACTGAAAAACCTGCACTCTAAACACCAGCAATCTGAAACACCTGTACTCTGAAACACCAGCACTCTGAAACAGCAGCACTCTGAAACACCTACACACTGAAACACCTGCACTCTAAAACAGCAGCACTCTGAAACACCAGCACTCTGAAACACCAGCACTCTGAAACACCAGCACTCTAAACACCAGCACTCTGAAACACCTACACTCTAAAACACCAGCACTCTGAAACACCACCACTCTGAAACACCAGCACTCTGAAACACCAGCACTCTGAAACACCTGCACTCTGAAACACCATCACTCTAAACACCAGCACTCTGAAACACCACCACTCTGAAACACCAGCACTCTGAAACACCAGCACTCTGAAACACCTGCACTCTGAAACACCAGCACTCTGAAACACCTGCACTCTAAACACCACCACTCTGAAACACCTACACACTGAAACACCTGCACTCTGAAACACCAGCACTCTGAAACACCTACACACTGAAAAACCTGCACTCTAAACACCAGCACTCTGAAACACCTACACACTGAAAAACCTGCACTCTAAACACCAGCAATCTGAAACACTTGCACTCTGAAACACCAGCAATCTGAAACAGCAGCACTCTGAAACAGCAGCACTCTGAAACACCTACACACTGAAACACCAGCACTCTGAAACACCTACACACTGAAACACCAGCACTCTGAAACACTTACACACTGAAACACCTGCACTCTGAAACAGCAGGACTCTGAAGCACCTACACACTGAAACACCAGCACTCTGAAACACCTACACACTGAAACACCTGCACTCTGAAACACCAGCACTCTGAAACACCAGCACTCTGAAACACCTGCACTCTAAACACCACCACTCTGAAACACCACCACTCTGAAACACCTGCAATCTGAAACACCTACACACTGAAACACCTGCACTCTGAAACACCTACACACTGAAACACCTGCACTCTGAAACACCAGCACTCTGAAACACCAGCACTCTGAAACACCAGCACTCTGAAACAGCTGCACTCTAAACACCATCACTCCAAAACACCACCACTCTAGAACACCAGCACTACGAAACACCAACACTATAAAACACCTGCACTCTAAACACCACCACTCTGAAACACCACCACTCTGAAACACCTGCAATCTGAAACACCTACACTCTAAAACACCAGCACTCTGAAACACCAGCACTCTGAAACACCAGCACTCTGAAACACCTGCACTCTGAAACACCTGCACTCTGCAACACCAGCACTCTAAAACACCAGCACTCTGAAACACCTGCACTCTGAAACACGAGCACTCTGAAACACCTACACACTGAAACACCTACACTCTGAAACACCAGCACTCTGAAACACCTACACACTGAAACACCAGCACTCTGAAACACCAGCACTCTGAAACACCTGCACTCTAAACACCACCACTCTGAAACACCACCACTCTGAAACACCTGCAATCTGAAACACCTACACACTGAAACACCTGCACTCTGAAACACCTACACACTGAAACACCTGCACTCTGAAACACCAGCACTCTGAAACACCAGCACTCTGAAACACCAGCACTCTGAAACAGCTGCACTCTAAACATCATCACTCCAAAACACCACCACTCTAGAACACCAGCACTACGAAACAACAGCACTATGAAACACCTGCCTTCTGAAACACCTGCACTCTGAAACACCAGCACTCTGAAACACCAGCACTCTGAAACACCTGCCCTCTGAAACTCCACCACTCTGAAACACCTACACTCTAAAACTCCACCACTCTGAAACACCTACACTCTAAAACACCAGCACTCTGAAACACCAGCACTCTGAAACACCTGCACTCTGAAACACCTGCACTCTGCAACACCACCACTCTAAAACACCAGCACTCTGAAACACCTGCACTCTAAACACCACCACTCTGAAACACCTTCACACTGAAACACCTACACTCTAAAACACCAGCACTCTGAAACACCAGCACTCTGAAACACCTGCACTCTGAAACACCTGCACTCTGCAACACCACCACTCTAAAACACCAGCACTCTGAAACACCAGCAATCTGAAACACCAGCACTCTGAAACACCTACACACTGAAACACCTGCACTCTGAAACACCAGCACTCTGAAACACCTACACACTGAAACACCTGCACTCTGAAACAGCAGCACTCTGAAACACCTACACACTGAAACACCAGCACTCTGAAACACCTACACACTGAAACACCAGCACTCTGAAACACCACCACTCTGAAACACCAGCACTCTAAACACCACCACTCTGAAACACCACCACTCTGAAACACCTGCAATCTGAAACACCTACACACTGAAACACCTGCACTCTGAAACACCTACACACTGAAACACCTGCACTCTGAAACACCATCACTTCAAAACACCACCACTCTAGAACACCACCACTCTGAAACACCTACACACTGAAACACCTGCACTCTGAAACACCAGCACTCTGAAACACCAGCACTCTGAAACACCTACACACTGAAAAACCTGCACTCTAAACACCAGCAATCTGAAACACCTACACACTGAAAAACCTGCACTCTAAACACCAGCAATCTGAAACACCTGCACTCTGAAACACCAGCACTCTGAAACAGCAGCACTCTGAAACACCTACACACTGAAACACCTGCACTCTGAAACAGCAGCACTCTGAAACACCAGCACTCTGAAACACCAGCACTCTGAAACACCAGCACTCTAAACACCAGCACTCTGAAACACCTACACTCTAAAACACCAGCACTCTGAAACACCACCACTCTGAAACACCACCACTCTGAAACACCAGCACTCTGAAACACCAGCACTCTGAAACACCTACACTCTAAAACACCAGCACTCTGAAACACCACCACTCTGAAACACCAGCACTCTGAAACACCAGCACTCTGAAACACCTGCACTCTGAAACACCAGCACTCTGAAACACCTGCACTCTGAAACACCACCACTCTGAAACACCTACACACTGAAACACCTGCACTCTGAAACACCAGCACTCTGAAACACCAGCACTCTGAAACACCTACACACTGAAAAACCTGCACTCTAAACACCAGCAATCTGAAACACCTACACACTGAAAAACCTGCACTCTAAACACCAGCAATCTGAAACACCTGTACTCTGAAACACCAGCACTCTGAAACAGCAGCACTCTGAAACACCTACACACTGAAACACCTGCACTCTAAAACAGCAGCACTCTGAAACACCAGCACTCTGAAACACCAGCACTCTGAAACACCAGCACTCTAAACACCAGCACTCTGAAACACCTACACTCTAAAACACCAGCACTCTGAAACACCACCACTCTGAAACACCAGCACTCTGAAACACCAGCACTCTGAAACACCTGCACTCTGAAACACCATCACTCTAAACACCAGCACTCTGAAACACCACCACTCTGAAACACCAGCACTCTGAAACACCAGCACTCTGAAACACCTGCACTCTGAAACACCAGCACTCTGAAACACCTGCACTCTAAACACCACCACTCTGAAACACCTACACACTGAAACACCTGCACTCTGAAACACCAGCACTCTGAAACACCTACACACTGAAAAACCTGCACTCTAAACACCAGCACTCTGAAACACCTACACACTGAAAAACCTGCACTCTAAACACCAGCAATCTGAAACACTTGCACTCTGAAACACCAGCAATCTGAAACAGCAGCACTCTGAAACAGCAGCACTCTGAAACACCTACACACTGAAACACCAGCACTCTGAAACACCTACACACTGAAACACCAGCACTCTGAAACACTTACACACTGAAACACCTGCACTCTGAAACAGCAGGACTCTGAAGCACCTACACACTGAAACACCAGCACTCTGAAACACCTACACACTGAAACACCTGCACTCTGAAACACCAGCACTCTGAAACACCAGCACTCTGAAACACCTGCACTCTAAACACCACCACTCTGAAACACCACCACTCTGAAACACCTGCAATCTGAAACACCTACACACTGAAACACCTGCACTCTGAAACACCTACACACTGAAACACCTGCACTCTGAAACACCAGCACTCTGAAACACCAGCACTCTGAAACACCAGCACTCTGAAACAGCTGCACTCTAAACACCATCACTCCAAAACACCACCACTCTAGAACACCAGCACTACGAAACACCAACACTATAAAACACCTGCACTCTAAACACCACCACTCTGAAACACCACCACTCTGAAACACCTGCAATCTGAAACACCTACACTCTAAAACACCAGCACTCTGAAACACCAGCACTCTGAAACACCAGCACTCTGAAACACCTGCACTCTGAAACACCTGCACTCTGCAACACCAGCACTCTAAAACACCAGCACTCTGAAACACCTGCACTCTGAAACACGAGCACTCTGAAACACCTACACACTGAAACACCTACACTCTGAAACACCAGCACTCTGAAACACCTACACACTGAAACACCAGCACTCTGAAACACCAGCACTCTGAAACACCTGCACTCTAAACACCACCACTCTGAAACACCACCACTCTGAAACACCTGCAATCTGAAACACCTACACACTGAAACACCTGCACTCTGAAACACCTACACACTGAAACACCTGCACTCTGAAACACCAGCACTCTGAAACACCAGCACTCTGAAACACCAGCACTCTGAAACAGCTGCACTCTAAACATCATCACTCCAAAACACCACCACTCTAGAACACCAGCACTACGAAACAACAGCACTATGAAACACCTGCCTTCTGAAACACCTGCACTCTGAAACACCAGCACTCTGAAACACCAGCACTCTGAAACACCTGCCCTCTGAAACTCCACCACTCTGAAACACCTACACTCTAAAACTCCACCACTCTGAAACACCTACACTCTAAAACACCAGCACTCTGAAACACCAGCACTCTGAAACACCTGCACTCTGAAACACCTGCACTCTGCAACACCACCACTCTAAAACACCAGCACTCTGAAACACCTGCACTCTAAACACCACCACTCTGAAACACCTTCACACTGAAACACCTACACTCTAAAACACCAGCACTCTGAAACACCAGCACTCTGAAACACCTGCACTCTGAAACACCTGCACTCTGCAACACCACCACTCTAAAACACCAGCACTCTGAAACACCAGCAATCTGAAACACCAGCACTCTGAAACACCTACACACTGAAACACCTGCACTCTGAAACACCAGCACTCTGAAACACCTACACACTGAAACACCTGCACTCTGAAACACCAGCACTCTGAAACACCTACACACTGAAACACCAGCACTCTGAAACACCAGCACTCTGAAACACCACCACTCTGAAACACCACCACTCTGAAACACCTGCAATCTGAAACACCTACACACTGAAACACCTGCACTCTGAAACACCTACACACTGAAACACCTGCACTCTGAAACACCAGCACTCTGAAACACCAGCACTCTGAAACACCAGCACTCTGAAACAGCTGCACTCTAAACATCATCACTCCAAAACACCACCACTCTAGAACACCAGCACTACGAAACAACAGCACTATGAAACACCTGCCTTCTGAAACACCTGCACTCTGAAACACCAGCACTCTGAAACACCAGCACTCTGAAACACCTGCCCTCTGAAACTCCACCACTCTGAAACACCTACACTCTAAAACTCCACCACTCTGAAACACCTACACTCTAAAACACCAGCACTCTGAAACACCAGCACTCTGAAACACCTGCACTCTGAAACACCTGCACTCTGCAACACCACCACTCTAAAACACCAGCACTCTGAAACACCTGCACTCTAAACACCACCACTCTGAAACACCTTCACACTGAAACACCTACACTCTAAAACACCAGCACTCTGAAACACCAGCACTCTGAAACACCTGCACTCTGAAACACCTGCACTCTGCAACACCACCACTCTAAAACACCAGCACTCTGAAACACCAGCAATCTGAAACACCAGCACTCTGAAACACCTACACACTGAAACACCTGCACTCTGAAACACCAGCACTCTGAAACACCTACACACTGAAACACCTGCACTCTGAAACAGCAGCACTCTGAAACACCTACACACTGAAACACCAGCACTCTGAAACACCTACACACTGAAACACCAGCACTCTGAAACACCACCACTCTGAAACACCAGCACTCTAAACACCACCACTCTGAAACACCACCACTCTGAAACACCTGCAATCTGAAACACCTACACACTGAAACACCTGCACTCTGAAACACCTACACACTGAAACACCTGCACTCTGAAACACCATCACTTCAAAACACCACCACTCTAGAACACCACCACTCTGAAACACCTACACACTGAAACACCTGCACTCTGAAACACCAGCACTCTGAAACACCAGCACTCTGAAACACCTACACACTGAAAAACCTGCACTCTAAACACCAGCAATCTGAAACACCTACACACTGAAAAACCTGCACTCTAAACACCAGCAATCTGAAACACCTGCACTCTGAAACACCAGCACTCTGAAACAGCAGCACTCTGAAACACCTACACACTGAAACACCTGCACTCTGAAACAGCAGCACTCTGAAACACCAGCACTCTGAAACACCAGCACTCTGAAACACCAGCACTCTAAACACCAGCACTCTGAAACACCTACACTCTAAAACACCAGCACTCTGAAACACCACCACTCTGAAACACCACCACTCTGAAACACCAGCACTCTGAAACACCAGCACTCTGAAACACCTACACTCTAAAACACCAGCACTCTGAAACACCACCACTCTGAAACACCAGCACTCTGAAACACCAGCACTCTGAAACACCTGCACTCTGAAACACCAGCACTCTGAAACACCTGCACTCTGAAACACCACCACTCTGAAACACCTACACACTGAAACACCTGCACTCTGAAACACCAGCACTCTGAAACACCAGCACTCTGAAACACCTACACACTGAAAAACCTGCACTCTAAACACCAGCAATCTGAAACACCTACACACTGAAAAACCTGCACTCTAAACACCAGCAATCTGAAACACCTGTACTCTGAAACACCAGCACTCTGAAACAGCAGCACTCTGAAACACCTACACACTGAAACACCTGCACTCTAAAACAGCAGCACTCTGAAACACCAGCACTCTGAAACACCAGCACTCTGAAACACCAGCACTCTAAACACCAGCACTCTGAAACACCTACACTCTAAAACACCAGCACTCTGAAACACCACCACTCTGAAACACCAGCACTCTGAAACACCAGCACTCTGAAACACCTGCACTCTGAAACACCATCACTCTAAACACCAGCACTCTGAAACACCACCACTCTGAAACACCAGCACTCTGAAACACCAGCACTCTGAAACACCTGCACTCTGAAACACCAGCACTCTGAAACACCTGCACTCTAAACACCACCACTCTGAAACACCTACACACTGAAACACCTGCACTCTGAAACACCAGCACTCTGAAACACCTACACACTGAAAAACCTGCACTCTAAACACCAGCACTCTGAAACACCTACACACTGAAAAACCTGCACTCTAAACACCAGCAATCTGAAACACTTGCACTCTGAAACACCAGCAATCTGAAACAGCAGCACTCTGAAACAGCAGCACTCTGAAACACCTACACACTGAAACACCAGCACTCTGAAACACCTACACACTGAAACACCAGCACTCTGAAACACTTACACACTGAAACACCTGCACTCTGAAACAGCAGGACTCTGAAGCACCTACACACTGAAACACCAGCACTCTGAAACACCTACACACTGAAACACCTGCACTCTGAAACACCAGCACTCTGAAACACCAGCACTCTGAAACACCTGCACTCTAAACACCACCACTCTGAAACACCACCACTCTGAAACACCTGCAATCTGAAACACCTACACACTGAAACACCTGCACTCTGAAACACCTACACACTGAAACACCTGCACTCTGAAACACCAGCACTCTGAAACACCAGCACTCTGAAACACCAGCACTCTGAAACAGCTGCACTCTAAACACCATCACTCCAAAACACCACCACTCTAGAACACCAGCACTACGAAACACCAACACTATAAAACACCTGCACTCTAAACACCACCACTCTGAAACACCACCACTCTGAAACACCTGCAATCTGAAACACCTACACTCTAAAACACCAGCACTCTGAAACACCAGCACTCTGAAACACCAGCACTCTGAAACACCTGCACTCTGAAACACCTGCACTCTGCAACACCAGCACTCTAAAACACCAGCACTCTGAAACACCTGCACTCTGAAACACGAGCACTCTGAAACACCTACACACTGAAACACCTACACTCTGAAACACCAGCACTCTGAAACACCTACACACTGAAACACCAGCACTCTGAAACACCAGCACTCTGAAACACCTGCACTCTAAACACCACCACTCTGAAACACCACCACTCTGAAACACCTGCAATCTGAAACACCTACACACTGAAACACCTGCACTCTGAAACACCTACACACTGAAACACCTGCACTCTGAAACACCAGCACTCTGAAACACCAGCACTCTGAAACACCAGCACTCTGAAACAGCTGCACTCTAAACATCATCACTCCAAAACACCACCACTCTAGAACACCAGCACTACGAAACAACAGCACTATGAAACACCTGCCTTCTGAAACACCTGCACTCTGAAACACCAGCACTCTGAAACACCAGCACTCTGAAACACCTGCCCTCTGAAACTCCACCACTCTGAAACACCTACACTCTAAAACTCCACCACTCTGAAACACCTACACTCTAAAACACCAGCACTCTGAAACACCAGCACTCTGAAACACCTGCACTCTGAAACACCTGCACTCTGCAACACCACCACTCTAAAACACCAGCACTCTGAAACACCTGCACTCTAAACACCACCACTCTGAAACACCTTCACACTGAAACACCTACACTCTAAAACACCAGCACTCTGAAACACCAGCACTCTGAAACACCTGCACTCTGAAACACCTGCACTCTGCAACACCACCACTCTAAAACACCAGCACTCTGAAACACCAGCAATCTGAAACACCAGCACTCTGAAACACCTACACACTGAAACACCTGCACTCTGAAACACCAGCACTCTGAAACACCTACACACTGAAACACCTGCACTCTGAAACAGCAGCACTCTGAAACACCTACACACTGAAACACCAGCACTCTGAAACACCTACACACTGAAACACCAGCACTCTGAAACACCACCACTCTGAAACACCAGCACTCTAAACACCACCACTCTGAAACACCACCACTCTGAAACACCTGCAATCTGAAACACCTACACACTGAAACACCTGCACTCTGAAACACCTACACACTGAAACACCTGCACTCTGAAACACCATCACTTCAAAACACCACCACTCTAGAACACCAGCACTCTGAAACACCAGCACTATAAAACACCTGCCTTCTGAAACACCTTCACTCTGAAACACCAACACTCTGAAACACCAGCACTCTGAAACACCAGCACTCTGAAACACCTACACACTGAAACACCTGCGCTCTGAAACACCTACACACTGAAACACCTGCAATCTGAAACAGCAGGACTCTGAAACACCTACACACTGAAACACATACACTCTAAAACACCAGCACTCTGAAACACCTACACACTGAAACACCAGCACTCTGAAACACCAGCACTCTGAAACACCAGCAATCTGAAACACCTACACTCTAAAACACCAGCACTCTGAAACACCAGCAATCTGAAACACCTACACTCTAAAACACCTGCGCTCTGAAACACCTACACACTGAAACACCTGCAATCTGAAACAGCAGGACTCTGAAACACCTACACACTGAAACACATACACTCTAAAACACCAGCACTCTGAAACACCTACACACTGAAACACCAGCACTCTGAAACACCAGCACTCTGAAACACCAGCAATCTGAAACACCTGCACTCTGAAACACCTACACACTGAAACACCTGCACTCTGAAACACCAGCACTCTGAAACACCTACACACTGAAACACCAACACTCAAACACCAGCACTCTGAAACACCAGCAATCTGAAACACCTGCACTCTGAAACACCTACACACTGAAACACCTGCACTCTGAAACAGCAGCACTCTGAAACACCTACACACTGAAACACCAGCACTCTGAAACACCTACACACTGAAACACCTGCACTCTGAAACACCAGCACTCTGAAACACCTACACACTGAAACACCAGCACTCTGAAACACCAGCACTCTGAAACACCTGCACTCTAAACACCACCACTCTGAAACACCACCACTCTGAAACACCTGCAACCTGAAACACCTACACACTGAAACACCTGCACTCTGAAACACCTACACACTGAAACACCTGCACTCTGAAACACCAGCACTCTGAAACACCAGCACTCTGAAACACCAGCACTCTGAAACAGCTGCACTCTAAACACCATCACTCCAAAACACCACCACTCTAAAACACCAGCACTACGAAACACCAGCACTATAAAACACCTGCCTTCTGAAACACCTGCACTCTGAAACACCAGCACTCTGAAACACCAGCACTCTGAAACACCTGCCCTCTGAAACACCTGCACTCTGAAACTCCATCACTCTGAAACACCTACACTCTAAAACACCAGCACTCTGAAACACCAGCACTCTGCAACACCAGCACTCTGAAACACCTGCACTCTGAAACACCTGCACTCTGCAACACCAGCACTCTGAAACACCTACATACTGAAACACCTGCACTCTGAAACACCTGCACTCTGAAACACCAGCACTCTGAAACACCAGCACTCTGAAACACCTGCACTCTGAAACACCAGCACTCTGAAACACCAGCACTCTGAAACACCAGCACTCTGAAACACCTGCACTCTGCAACACCAGCACTCTGAAACACCAGCACTCTGAAACAGCTGCACTTTGAAACACCTGCACTCTGCAACACCAGCACTCTGAAACACCTACATACTGAAACACCGGCACTCTGAAACACCTGCACTCTGCAACACCAGCACTCTGAAACACCTACATACTGAAACACCTGCACTCTGAAACACCTGCACTCTGAAACACCAGCACTCTAAACACCACCACTCTGAAACACCACCACTCTGAAACACCTGCAATCTGAAACACCTACACACTGAAACACCTGCACTCTGAAACACCTACACACTGAAACACCTGCACTCTGAAACACCATCACTTCAAAACACCACCACTCTAGAACACCAGCACTCTGAAACACCAGCACTATAAAACACCTGCCTTCTGAAACACCTTCACTCTGAAACACCAACACTCTGAAACACCTGCACTCTGAAACACCAGCACTCTGAAACACCTACACACTGAAACACCTGCGCTCTGAAACACCTACACACTGAAACACCTGCAATCTGAAACAGCAGGACTCTGAAACACCTACACACTGAAACACATACACTCTAAAACACCAGCACTCTGAAACACCTACACACTGAAACACCAGCACTCTGAAACACCAGCACTGTGAAACACCAGCAATCTGAAACACCTGCACTCTGAAACACCTACACACTGAAACACCTGCACTCTGAAACACCAGCACTCTGAAACACCTACACACTGAAACACCAACACTCAAACACCAGCACTCTGAAACACCAGCAATCTGAAACACCTGCACTCTGAAACACCTACACACTGAAACACCTGCACTCTGAAACAGCAGCACTCTGAAACACCTACACACTGAAACACCAGCACTCTGAAACACCTACACACTGAAACACCTGCACTCTGAAACACCAGCACTCTGAAACACCTACACACTGAAACACCAGCACTCTGAAACACCAGCACTCTGAAACACCAGCACTCTAAACACCACCACTCTGAAACACCACCACTCTGAAACACCTTCAACCTGAAACACCTACACACTGAAACACCTGCACTCTGAAACACCTACACACTGAAACACCTGCACTCTGAAACACCAGCACTCTGAAACACCAGCACTCTGAAACACCAGCACTCTGAAACAGCTGCACTCTAAACACCATCACTCCAAAACACCACCACTCTAGAACACCAGCACTACGAAACACCAGCACTATAAAACACCTGCCTTCTGAAACACCTGCACTCTGAAACACCAGCGCTCTGAAACACCAGCACTCTGAAACACCTGCCCTCTGAAACACCTGCACTCTGAAACTCCATCATTCTGAAACACCTACACTCTAAAACACCAGCACTCTGAAACACCAGCACTCTGAAACACCTGCACTCTGAAACACCTGCACTCTGCAACACCAGCACTCTGAAACACCTACATACTGAAACACCTGCACTCTGAAACACCTGCACTCTGAAACACCAGCACTCTGAAACACCAGCACTCTGAAACACCTACACTCTGAAACACCTGCACTCTGAAACACCAGCACTCTGAAACACCAGCACTCTGAAACACCAGCACTCTGAAACACCTGCACTCTGCAACACCAGCACTCTGAAACACCAGCACTCTGAAACAGCTGCACTCTGAAACACCTGCACTCTGCAACACCAGCACTCTGAAACACCTACATACTGAAACACCTGCACTCTGAAACACCTGCACTCTGAAACACCAGCACTCTGAAACACCTACACACTGAAACACCTGCACTCTGAAACACCTGCACTCTGAAACACCAGCACTCTGAAACACCTGCACTCTGAAACACCAGCACTCTGAAACACCAGCACCCTGAAACACCAGCACTCTGAAACACCAGCACTCTGAAACACCTACACTCTGAAACACCTGCACTCTCTACTGGACAGTTATTGCCCATCTACTGTTCAGCCACTGGGCATGTACTGGGCAGAGCTATACTGGGCGGATGTGGCTTTACCAGTAATGTGTGCTGGTTGTGTTACTGGTTTATATTATAAATAAACTGAATTGTACTGATGTGCTGAAAGGTGGACGGTCAGGTCGGAATCAGGAAATCCTGGAAAATTACAAGCGCAGCCCGCGGGAGAACACCTGCTCCTCCTGATTGGAAGCAGGTTCTCTTTGTTCTCTGACACAATAGGTACTGCTCCGTGTGGCGGGGGGTCAGCGGTTCCCAGGCTCCTCCAGACTCCTATTGTCCCTCCAGTTCCCGACACACCTGATACAGGTAACCAGAGCCGCAGGTCACGCGGGATTCCGGAAAATTAACCGCTTATAAACGTGTACCAGCGCGGCAGCTCACAGCCTCCATCACACTCCAGTCCACTCCAGTTCACTCCAGTCCACTCCAGTCCACTCCAGTCCACTCCGCTTCACTCCAGTCCACTCCACTCCACTCCTCTTGACTTCAGTCCACTCCACTCCGCTTCACTCCACTCCAGTTCACTCCTCTTTACTTCACTCCACTCCAGTCCACTCTGCTTCACTCTACTCCACTCTTCTTCACTCCAGTCCACTCCAGTCCACTCCAGTTCACTCCGCTTCACTCCACTCCTCTTTACTCCACTCCACTCCAGTCCACTCCAGTTCACTCCTCTTTACTCCACTCCACTCCAGTCCACTCTGCTTCACTCCACTCCTCTCCTCTTCACTCTAGTCCACTCCAGTCCACTCCACTCCAGTCCACTCCAGTCCACTCCGCTTCACTCCACTCCTCTTTAATCCACTCCACTCCTCTTCACTCCAGTCCACTCCGCTTCACTCCACTCCTCTTCACTCCACTCCAGTCCAATCCACTCCAGTCCACTCCGCTTCACTCCACTCCGCTTCACTCCACTTCACTCCACTCCGCTTAACTCCACTCCTCTTCACTCCAGTCCACTCCACTCCAGTCCACTCTAGTCCAGTCCACTCCAGTCCACTCCACTTCACTCCACTCCGCTTCACTCCACTCCTCTTCACTTCAGTCCACTCCACTCTGCTTCACTCCACTCCACTCCTCTTCACTCCAGTCCACTCCAGTCCACTCCAGTCCACTCCGCTTCACTACGCTTCACTACGCTTCACTCCAGTCCACTCCACTCCACTCCACTCCTCTTGACTTCAGTCCACTCCTCTCCGCTTCACTCCACTCCTCTTCACTCCACTCCAATCCACTCCTTTTCACTCTAGTCCACTCCAGTCCACTCTGCTTCACTCCACTCCACTCCAGTTCACTCTGCTTCACTCCACTCCACTCCTTTTCACTCTAGTCCACTCCAGTCCACTCCGCTTCACTCCACTCCTCTTTACTCCACTCCACTCCACTCCTCTTCACTCCAGTCCACTCCGCTTCACTCCACTACTCTTCACTCCAGTCCACTCCGCTTCACTCCACTCCTCTTTACTCCACTCCACTCCAGTCCACTCCGCTTCACTCCACTCCTCTTTACTCCACTCCACTCCAGTCCACTCTGCTTCACTCCACTCCTCTTCACTCCAGTCCACTCCAGTCCACTCCGCTTCACTCCACTCCTCTTGACTTCAGTCCACTCCACTCCGCTTCACTCCACTCCGATTCACTCCACTCCAGTCCACTCCAGTCCACTCTGCTTCACTCCACTCCGCTTCACTCCAGTCCACTCCACTCCAGTCCACTCCAGTCCACTCCGCTTCACTCCACTCCTCTTTACTCCACTCCACTCCACTCCACTCCTCTTCACTCCAGTCCACTCCGCTTCACTCCACTACTCTTCACTCCAGTCCACTCCGCTTCACTCCACTCCTCTTTACTCCACTCCACTCCAGTCCACTCCGCTTCACTCCACTCCTCTTTACTCCACTCCACTCCAGTCCACTCTGCTTCACTCCACTCCTCTTCACTCCAGTCCACTCCAGTCCACTCCGCTTCACTCCACTCCTCTTGACTTCAGTCCACTCCACTCCGCTTCACTCCACTCCGATTCACTCCACTCCAGTCCACTCCAGTCCACTCTGCTTCACTCCACTCCGCTTCACTCCAGTCCACTCCACTCCAGTCCACTCCAGTCCACTCCGCTTCACTCCACTCCTCTTTACTCCACTCCACTCCACTCCACTCCTCTTCACTCCAGTCCACTCCGCTACACTCCACTACTCTTCACTCCAGTCCACTCCGCTTCACTCCACTCCTCTTTACTCCACTCCACTCCAGTCCACTCCGCTTCACTCCACTCCTCTTGACTTCAGTCCACTCCACTCCGCTTCACTCCACTCCGATTCACTCCACTCCAGTCCACTCTGCTTCACTCCACTCCAGTCCACTCTGCTTCACTCCACTCCGCTTCACTCCACTTCACTCCACTCCGCTTCACTCCACTTCACTCCACTCCGCTTCACTCCACTCCTCTTCACTCCAGTCCACTCCACTCCAGTCCACTCTAGTCCACTCCAGTCCACTTCAGTCCACTCCACTTCACTCCACTCCGCATCACTCCACTCCTCTTCACTCCAGTCCACTGCAGTCCACTCCACTCCACTCTGCTTGACTCCACTCCACTCCTCTTCACTCTAGTCCACTCCAGTCCACTCCACTCCAGTCCACTCCGCTTCACTCCACTCCTCTTCACTCCAGTCCACTCCACTCCACTCCGCTTCACTCCACTCCTCTTTACTCCACTCCACTCCAGTCCACTCCGCTTCACTCCACTCCACTCCTCTTTACTCCACTCCACTCCAGTCCACTCCAGTCCACTCCGCTTCACTCCACTCCTCTTTACTCCACTCCACTCCATTCCTCTTCTCTCCAGTCCACTCCACTCCAGTCCACTCCACTCCAGTCCACTCCAGTCCACTCCACTTCACTCCACTCTGCTTCACTCCACTTCACTCCACTCCGCTTCACTCCACTCCTCTTCACTCCAGTCCACTCCACTCCAGTCCACTCTAGTCCACTCCACTTCACTCCACTCCGCTTCACTCCACTCCTCTTCACTCCAGTCCACTCCACTCCACACTGCTTCACTCCACTCCACTCCTCTTCACTCTAGTCCACTCCAGTCCACTCCAGTCCGCTCCACTCCAGTCCACTCCAGTCCACTCCACTTCACTCCAGTCCACTCCACTCCACTCCACTCCTCTTGACTTCAGTTCACTCCACTCCGCTTCACTCCACTCATCTTCACTCCACTCCACTCCTCTTCACTCCACTCCAGTCTACTCCGCTTCACTCCACTCCACTTCACTCCACTCCACTCCACTCCGCGTCACTCCACTCCACTCCAGTCCACTCCAGTCCACTCCGCTTCACTCCACTCCACTTCACTCCACTCCACTCCACTCCGCGTCACTCCACTTCACTCCAGTCCTCCCCACTCCAGTCCACTCTAGTCCACTCCACTCCAGTCCACTCAGCTTCACTCCACTCCACTCCACTCCTCTTCACTCCAGTCCACTCCACTCCGCTTCACTCCACTCCACTCCTCTTCACTCCAGTCCACTCCAGTCCACTCCACTCCAGTCCACTCCGCTTCACTCCAGTCCACTCCGCTTCACTCCAGTCCACCCCACTCCAGTCCACTCCAGTCTACTCCGCTTCACTCCACTCCACTCCACTCCAATCCACTCCACTCCTCTTCACTCCAGTCCAGTCCACTCCATTCCGCTTCACTCCAGTCCACTCCACTCCAGTCCATTACAGTCCACTCCGCTTTACTCCAGTCCACTCTAGTCCACTCTCTCTCTCTGTATCTCTCTCTCTCTGCATCTCTCTCTCTCTGTATCTCTCTCTGTATCTCTCTCTGTATCTCTCTCTCTCTGTATCTCTCTCTGTATCTCTCTCTGTATCTCTCTCTCTGTATCTCTCTGTATCTCTCTCTGTATCTTTCTCTCTGTATCTTTCTCTCTCTCTGTATCTCTCTGTATCTCTCTCTCTGTATCTTTCTCTCTGTATCTTTCTCTCTCTCTGTATCTCTCTCTGTATCTCTCTCTGTATCTCTCTCTCTGTATCTCTCTGTATCTCTCTCTGTATCTTTCTCTCTGTATCTTTCTCTCTCTCTGTATCTCTCTGTATCTCTCTCTCTGTATCTTTCTCTCTGTATCTTTCTCTCTCTCTGTATCTTTCTCTCTCTCTGTATCTCTCTCTCTGTATCTCTCTCTCTCTCTCTCTGTATCTCTCTCTCTCTCTGTGTATCTCTCTCTCTCTCTGTGTATCTCTCTCTCTCTTTCTCTCTGTATCTCTCTCTATCTCTCTCTGTATCTCTCTCTGTATCTCTGTATCTCTCTCTCTCTGTGTATCTCTCTCTCTCTTTCTCTCTGTATCTCTCTCTCTGTATCTCTCTCTGTATCTCTGTATCTCTCTCTCTCTGTATCTCTCTCTGTATCTCTCTCTGTATCTCTGTATCTCTCTCTGTATCTCTCTCTGTATCTCTCTCTCTCTCTCTCTCTCTGTATCTCTCTCTCTCTCTCGCTCTCTCTGTATCTCTCTCTCTGCATCTCTCTCTGTATCTCTCTCTCTCTGTATATCTCTCTCTGTATCTCTCTCTCTCTCTCTCTCTGTATCTCTCTCTCTGTATCTCTCTCTGTATCTCTCTGTATCTCTCTCTCTGTATCTCTCTCTGTATCTCTCTGTATCTCTCTCTCTGTATCTCTCTCTGTATCTCTCTGTATCTCTCTCTCTGTATCTCTCTGTATCGCACTGGAACCAGAACCAGACCAGACCAGACCTGACCTGACCAGACCAGCAGAAATCCGAGCTCACACAAAGAGTGTCTGATCTAATACTATCACTATTAAATTGAATACTATCACTATTATTATTATCATCATCATTATTATTATTATTATTATTATTATTATTATTATTATTATTATTATTATTATTATTATTATTGTTGTTGTTGTTGTTGTTGTTATTATTATTGTTATTATTGTTGTTATTATTATTATAGTTATTATTATTATACCTGTCACCAGCTCACCTGTTTATTGTGTATTTGAACAGAGTTGTTCCACATAAACTGCTCTAAATCTTTTATTGAACTTTTTCAGTTAAAGAATCTAAAGCTGATTGATTAATTATTAAAAAGCTGATTGATTATTAAAAAGGTTATTGATTATTAAAAAGCTGATTGATTATTAAAAAGCTAATTATTAAAAAGCTGATTATTAAAAAGCTGATTATTAAAAAGCTGATTGATTATTAAAAAGCTGATTAATTATTAAAAAGCTGATTGATTATTAAAAAAAACCTGATTGATTATTAAAAACCTGATATATTAATATAAAGCTGATTATTAAAAAGCTGATTGATTATTAAAAACCTGATACATTAATAAAAGGCTGATTATTAAAGAGCTGATTATTAAAGAGCTGTTTGATTATTAAAAAGCTGATTGATTATTAAAAACCTGATGTATTAATAAAAGGCTGATTATTAAAAAGCTGATTATTAAAGAGCTGATTATTAAAAAGCTGATTAATGTTTTAAAGATTATTAAAAAGATTATTTATTTTAGTCTGAATATTAATCAGTTTAGAGTTTTAATGTGCAGTGACTTTGTTACAGATCTAGCAGTGAGCACTGAGAAAATAATAATTGCAGGAGATTTTAATATTCACTTTGAAAACTCAGCAGATCCATTAAAAAAGACTTTCTCATCTTAGACTCTGTTGGTCTCACTCAGAATGTAATAGGACCTACACACTCCTGTAATCACACACTAGATCTAGTTCTGACTAACTACACATTCCTGTAATCACACACTAGATCTAGTTCTGACTAACTACACACTCCTGTAATCACACACTAGATCTAGTTCTGACTAACTACACATTCCTGTAATCACACACTAGATCTAGTTCTGACTAACTACACATTCCTGTAATCACACACTAGATCTAGTTCTGACTCTAACTACACACTCCTGTAATCACACACTAGATCTAGTTCTGACTCTAACTACACACTCCTGTAATCACACACTAGATCTAGTTCTGACTCTAACTACACACTCCTGTAATCACACACTAGATCTAGTTCTGACTCTAACTACACACTCCTGTAATCACACACTAGATCTAGTTCTGACTCTAACTACACACTCCTGTAATCACACACTAGATCTAGTTCTGACTCTAACTACACACTCCTGTAATCACACACTAGATCTAGTTTTGACTTTAGGTGTTGATATACATAATCTTACTGTTCTTCCACAGACTTCAGTAGTTTCAGATCACTACCTAATTTCATATGAACTGAGTCTCAGTAAAAATGTATGTACACCCCGTCACTGCATGAAACGTTCAATAATACACCTCAACACTTTATTACCTTCCAGATCATCAACTATAGCTTCTCCTTCAGACCCACCAGAGCTACACACACTAACTGACTGCCTAGAAAATACACTCCCATTAACTTTAGACAATGTTCCACCTATAAAAATTAAAAAGATGCAACAAAAAAAGCTCAGTACAACATACACACCTTCAGACACACAGTACAGAAATTAGAGCACTAATGGAGAGTGACCAAGCTGGAGGTATCTCACTCTGCTTGGAAGGACAGACTTAGCAGTTACAGAAAGGCACTTATTAAAACACGCTCAGTATACCTGTCCACACTCACCAACACACGCTCAGCATACCTGTCCACACACACTCAGCATACCTGTCCACACTCACCAACACACACTCAGCATACCTGTCCACACACACTCAGCATACCTGTCCACACTCACCAACACACACTCAGCATACCTGTCCACACACACTCAGCATACCTGTCCACACTCACCAACACACGCTCAGCATACCTGTCCACACTCATCAACACACACTCAGCATACCTGTCCTCACTCATCAACACACGCTCAGCACACCTGTCCACACTCACCAACACACGATCAGCATACCTGTCCTCACTCACCAACACACACTCAGCATACCTGTCCTCACTCATCAACACACGCTCAGCACACCTGTCCACACTCACCAACACACACTCAGCACACCTGTCCACACTCACCAACACACACTCAGCATACCTGTCCACACTCACCAACACACGCTCAGCATACCTGTCCACACTCACCAACACACACTCAGCACACCTGTCCACACTCACCAACACACACTCAGCATACCTGTCCACACTCACCAACACACACTCAGCATACCTGTCCACACTCACCAACACACACTCAGCATACCTGTCCACACTCACCAACACACGCTCAGCATACCTGTCCACACTCACCAACACACACTCAGCACACCTGTCCACACTCACCAACACACACTCAGCATACCTGTCCACACTCACCAACACACACTCAGCATACCTGTCCTCACTCATCAACACACACTCAGCATACCTGTCCTCACTCACCAACACACGCTCAGCATACCTGTCCACACTCACCAACACACACTCAGCATACCTGTCCACACTCACCAACACACACTCAGCATACCTGTCCACACTCACCAACACACGCTCAGCATACCTGTCCACACTCACCAACACACACTCAGCACACCTGTCCACACTCACCAACACACACTCAGCATACCTGTCCACACTCACCAACACACACTCAGCATACCTGTCCTCACTCATCAACACACACTCAGCATACCTGTCCTCACTCACCAACACACGCTCAGCATACCTGTCCACACTCATCGAACACAACAAAAACAATCCTAGAGTTTTATTTAGCACAATCGCAAAACTCACCAAAAATCAGGATCTGAACCTCAAATACCCGCCGACCACAGCAGTAATGATTTCATGGACTTTTTCAACAACAAAATCGAGAATATTAAACAAAAAGTTCTACCAATACGAGTAACCTATCCTTCATCCGGTTTGGCTCAAACAGCACAAAATGTGGTTTTAGAAGAAAGACTAGAAACATTTTCTCCACTACAGCAGAAAGAACTAGAAAAACTTATCTCTTCTTCAAATTCTACTACATGCTCACTCGATATGATTCCAACAAACTATTAAAACAAGTATTACCAGCTATTATTAAACCTTAACTATCATCAACTCTTCTCTTCGTCTGGGTCATGTACCTAAGTCTTTTAAACTATCTGTGATAAAACCCTTGATAAAGAAACCAAATCTTGACCCCAGAGAACTGTCCAGTTATAGACCCATTTCCAATTTACCTTTTATCTCTAAGATTTTAGAAAAGGCTGTAGCTCGACAACTCTGTTCTCATCTACATAAGAACAACATATATGAAAAATTCCAATCTGGTTTTAGGCCACATCACAGCACAGAGACAGCTTTAGTTAAGATAACAAATGATCTTCTTCTTGTCTCTGATCAGGACCACGTATCTCTACTGGTGTTACTAGATCTAAGTGCAGCTTTTGACACTATAGATCAGATATTCTCTCAGACAGACTAGAAAATATAGTTGGAATCACAGGAACAGCGTTATCCTGGTTCACATCTTACCTTAGTGATCGCTTTCAGTTTGTAAAGATAAATAATGTATCGTCTAACACTACAAAAGTGAAATATGGAGTTCCACAAGGTTCTGTTTTAGGTCCTCTGTTATTTACACTATATATGCTACCATTAGGCTCAGTTATAAATAGACATGGAATTAGTTTCCACTGTTATGCCGATGATACACAACTGTACATATCAGACCAGATGATAAATCCAGATTAGATAAGATAGAAGATTGTGTAAGAGATATTAGACTTTGGATGCTACAGAACTTCCTTCTTTTAAACCCAGATAAAACGGAAGTTCTCCTCCTCGGCCCAAAGGCTGCTCGGACTAAATGTTCAGATTTAATGTTAAATCTTGCTGATTTCTCTGTAGTTCCTGGTTCAGTAGTTCCTGGTTCTCTGTAGTTCCTGGTTCAGTAGTTATAAATCTCGGTGTGTTTGACTCAGATCAGACATTTAATCAACACGTAGGTAACATTACAAGAACAGCGTTACTTCACCTACGAAACATTTCAAAGTTAAGAAATGTGTTATCTGTGTCTGATGCTGAAAAGTTGATACATGCCTTTATAACCTCAAGTCTAGATTACTGTACTGAATTATTGTCAGGATGCTCCAGCAGGAACCTGAATAAACTCCAGTTAGTTCAGAACTCTGCAGCTAGAGTACTAACTAAAACCAGAACCTTCCATCATCAGTCCAGTTTTATCAGCTACACTGGCTTCCTGTTAAATTCCGTATCGACTATAAAATTCTATTACTGACGTATAAAGCCCTGCACGGTCTCACACCGGAGTACCTGCACACTCTCACACCAGAGTACCTGCACACTCTCACACCAGAGTACCTGCAAGATCTAATCTCCTATTATGAACCGCCACGTTCACTCAGATCACAGGATGCTGGTTTTCTAATAGTTCCTAAAATTCAGAAGACTACAATGAGGGGAAGAGCTTTTTCCTACAAAGCCCCCAAATTGTGGAATAATCTCCCAGTTAATGTTCGGGACTCTGACACAGTCTCAATATTTAAGTCTAGACTGAAAACATACTGGTTTAGTATCTTCTGGTAATTAATCTTCTCTTTTAGATAAAGGCAGGAGATCTGGGGGTTCTTGGACACAGAGGTTTATGGTAAACTGAGATGTTGGTGCTGTTGTTTCACCACTTCACGCGATCACACAGGTTTGTTGATGGTGGAGTGGGGGGACCCCAGTGGCTCAGGGTGGTCTCATGTCCATGTTACCTTCTGGTTCTCTCCTTTTAGTTTAGGCTGTTATAGTTAGATCTGCCGGAGTCGCCAGCCTCACTCTAAAATTCTGAAAATTCATATTCTCTACAATCTCACTCCCGAGCCCAACTCACTCTCTCTCTTTACTCTTCCTGAGGTAATGACTGTCCTCCTGTCTGTTGAAGGCTGTTGAAGGACTGATCATCAAGACCTCCTCCTCACCATCACCAGCCAGCTCACCTCCTCACCATCACCAGCCAGCTCACCTCCCCACCATCACCAGCCAGCTCACCTCCTCACCATCACCAGCCAGCTCACCTCCTCACCATCACCAGCCAGCTCACCTCCTCACCATCACCAGCCAGCTCACCTCCCCAGCTCACCTCCCCACCATCACCAGCCAGCTCACCTCCTCACCATCACCAGCCAGCTCACCTCCTCACCATCACCAGCCAGCTCACCTCCCCAGCTCACCTCCCCACCATCACCAGCCAGCTCACCTCCTCACCATCACCAGCCAGCTCACCTCCCCACCATCACCAGCCAGCTCACCTCCCCAGCTCACCTCCTCACCATCACCAGCCAGCTCACCTCCCCACCATCACCAGCCAGCTCTCCTGTCCATTTACTGCTACACCCTCAGTTACATCACTGTGCCATCCAGATGCACCAGCACTGAGATAGGATGGGACTGTTTCAGCTCCACCCACTTTACATAAAGACCCAGACAGAGACTGCCTCAGTCATACACTGCCTCTATCTGTGCAGCTTCTAAAGCTTTGCTATCCAGATTTCAAACAGAGGCTCCTTTCTTTGGTATTTAGTTCAAACTGTAAATACTGTTTGATCAGAGGAGGATGGGTCTCTACTGGTGAGTCTGGTTCCTCCCAAGGTTTCTTCCTCCAGTTGAGGGAGGTGGTCTTGCTCACTGGGGGGGTATATGTTATAACTGTCTGTTTTCAAAACTCTGTAAAGCTGCTTTGAGACAACATCGTTGTAAAAAGCGCTATATAAATAAACTTGACTTGACGAGTTCCTCTGATCTCCACACGGTGGCACTGCAGGACACTCGCTCTCACTCAGAGCTTCTAAAAACTAGTATCAGTGGTGTAACTCATTAATAATAATAATAATGGTAATACTAATAATAATGGTAATACTAGTAATAATGGTAATACTAGTAATTATGGTAATAATAATAATAATGGTAATAATAATAATAATGGTAATACTAGTAATTATGGTAATAATAATAATAATGGTAATAATAATAATAATGGTAATACTAGTAATAATGTTAATAATAGTAATGGTAATACTAATAATAATGGTAATACTAGTAATAATGGTAATAATAGTAATGGTAATACTAGTAATAATGGTAATACTAGTATTAATGGTAATAATAATGTAAATATTAGTGTTGGTCTTCTCGCTGGTGCTGAAGTGATAAAATGGTTGAATAATGAATATTATTAATATTAATATTATTAGCTGTAATTGTGATTTGAAGCTTTAATTGAAGTAAAAATCAAAACAAAGTTCTAAAAAATAGACTTTATTATAAAAACATGATTAACTCTGTACAGACGATCAGACCTTCATTCAGGAGTTTTAATATCAGTACAGTTCAGATCAGCAGAACTCAGAACGCCTCGTTACGTCACAGCGTAGATCTGATCTTCATCAGACCCCGAACATCTCCACGCTCTCCACCCTCAAACAGTCCCCACCGGTCAGTCACGTCCAACCGCCGGCCCCTCAGCTCCTCCTCGGCCCGGCTCCTCAGCGGAGAGCAGCTCTTCTCCAAATCCTCCTCCTCCTCAGCGCTCCCTGGTGGGGTTATGGAGCTGTTGGCGCCGCCGTCACTCAGACGTACTCGTTGCGTCCGTACTGACTGGCCGGAGATCTGGACGCCGCCGCCGCGCCGGGAGTCGGGCGGAGATACGGGCTGCGGGAGGAAGAACACAAACAGGCCAGTCACAGAATGATCAGACTGAGTGGAGGTCAGGTGGAGGTCAAGTGGAGGTCAGGTCCAGACGTGGTTTAGGAGTCCGACTCTCCGCCACAGACTCACCCACAAACAGCGCCACCTGCTGGGTTAGATGTTTGATGTGTAGATGAAAGAGAGTAGCTAGTATAGCTAGCTTCTGTGATCATCCCCACTGTAAACCAGCCAATCAGAGCAGAGCTCATTAATTATTCATGTTCTCAACAAACAAGAGAAACAGTGTTTTATTCTAGAACCAGAGTAAATGAGTTTGGAACCATCTGGGTGACCAAATACACACACATATCTATCTAGAACATCAGAACAACTTAAATACCAAATGCTGAATATACACCAAGAAAATACTGAAGTAATACCAAAAATACTGAATACATATTGAATACATTCTAAACATATACCGAAAATACTGAATAAATACAGAACAATTACTGATTATGTACCAAAAATACTGAATAAATCCTGAGTAAGTACTGAGTAGATTCTGGGTAAGTACTGAGTAGGTACTGAGTACGTACTGAGTAGGTACTCAGTACGTACTGAGTAGGTGCTAAGTACTGAGTAGGTACAAAGTACTGAGTAAGTACTGTGTAGGTACTAAGTACTGAGTAGGTACTGTGTAAATACTGAGTAGGTACTAAGAAAGTACTGTGTAGGTTCTAAGTACTGAGTAGGTACAGAGTAAATATGGAGTAGGTACCGAGTAAATACTGAGTAGGTACTAAGTACTGAGTAAGTACTGTGTAGGTACTAAGCACTGAGTAAGTACTGAGTAGGTACTGAGTAAGTAGTGAGTAGGTACTAAGTACTGAGTAAGTACTGTGTAGGTACTAAGCACTGAGTAAGTACTGAGTGGGTACTGAGTAAGTAGTGAGTAGGTACTAAGTACTGAGTGGGTACTGAAGAAGGTGGGGGAGGGGACTCCTGAGTGAAGAAACTTACATGTTCTACTACAGTAAGTACTGTGTAGGTACTAAGTACTGAGTAAGTACTGTGTAGGCACTAAGTACAGTGTAAATACTGAGTAGGTACTAAGTACTGAGTAAGTACTGTGTAGGTACTAAGTACTGAGTAGGTACAGAGTAAATCCTGAGTAGGTACTAAGTACTGAGTAATACTGTGTAGGTACTAAGTACTGAGTGGATACTGAAGAAGATGGGGGAGGCGACTCCTGAAGGAAGAAACTCACATGTTCTCCTACAGTAAGTACTGTGTAGGTACTAAGTACTGAGTAGGTACAGAGTAAATACTGAGTAGGTACTAAGTACTGAGTGGGTACTGAAGAAGATGGGGGAGGCGACTCCTGAAGGAAGAAACTCACATGTTCTCCTCTTTGCTCGTCGCTTTGCAGGAACACAGCAAGCAGCAGCCGCCAATCAGGGCCAGCGTCCCGGAGCTCCAGCCCACGTACAGCCCCTCCCCAATCTCGTACCTGCACACAGCCACACCTGCGGTCAGCACCCTGTCCGGCTCCGAGCCGCCCGTTCAGTAAGATCTGCTGGAACACTCACTTGGTTCCGGGAAACAGCGAGTCGAAGAACTCCCGGGTGATGTTGGACGCGTACCAGGACACGGCGATCATGGTGCACAGACCTGCAGACGAGACACAGCGGGGGTCAGACTCCGCTCTCCACTGAGACCTCCTCGTCTCTACTTTCGCCACGCCCTCCTGACACTCAGAGCTTAGGCTGCATGTAAATGTCAGCGCCGCCTACAGACAGAGGAGTGTAATTACCCCCCAGGCCTGCAGGGGGCACACTTACTCTGCAGAATGAAGAAAACACCTCCAACCGCAGCGATCCTCCCCTTCAGGACGTAATTCTCTCCTCCCACTCTGGAGCACCGCATTCCCACCAGCGTGCCGATCAATCCCAACATTCCCAACACCACAGAAACGATCATGAGCGCCCGGCACGCCTGGATATAACCTGCAATACCAGCATAGATTTTAATCACGTGTTCAATCAACAACATCTTCACTGCAGATCAACAGTCCCAACAGGACACCACAGGAAAATACAGCTTCCCCAAAATTTACACAACAAAAACAACATTTAATCCAAATTATCAGCAGAAAAACATCTATAGTTTAAAAATTTTCCATAGAAACAGACTGAAACTAAACAAAAAGATTAAGATCAGTTTCAGAAATATAGTTTTACAGTTTAAAAATAAGAAAAAACTTAGAAAAAATGGAAAACCTGATCAAGCGTATCTGTGAATATGTACTTTAATAGAACAGACGGTTATTCTAAAACACAACAGAATTAAAATAACTAAACTTTCAATGTAACGAAACTTAAAAGACTTTTAAACTAAACGTACAAACGTAAATATAAAAAAACAGAAATTAGACAGTTTATTAAAGCTCAGCAAACAAAACACTTTCAAATTTTTTTTATTATAAAAGATTAAGATCAGCTTCAGTAGAACCGCCGGACTGTTCTGGAAAACGTTTCATTTCACAAAAACTTCAAACATAGAAATAAAAAAACTTTTTTAAAAAACATTAATAGAAAAAAAATATTTTCAGTTTTTTGAAAATATTTCATAAGAAATAAAATAAAACTGAATTTAAACTAAACCAGACGGACAGTTCAGCGTAAGGTTCCGCAGAACAACTCCGTCTCTGTGAGGCGTTTTATTCAGCCTCAGTTTTCTGACCAGTCGTTTGATCTGTGATGACCGAAGCAGCTAATCTACTGTGACATGTTTACTTAAAGCCTGACCAATAAAACTGAGTTATAAATAATCTGACCATCTATAAAAGTGCTGCTCGTGCCTCAAACGGGGAAGTGAATAACGTGAACATGTAGAGAACCACAGTGAACCACTGTACACGCCAGAAGAACAGCAGCGGTGTTCCCTCCTGACCGGGACTGACCGCTGGACTGACCACTAAACTGTTCTGCTGAGGACGAAATTAACCTTAAAGACTTTGTTTTAGATTAAATACTGCCATACCCATAGCTGACCCGCCCCAATTACTAACCATTAAAGCTTAATTGACAGCCCTAATACCAATTATTAATTAATTAGTGATGCTAAGCCTAATCAATGACCCAGCCTGGTTACCGGACAGCGCGAGCAAGGATGGAAACTCTCTGCAGTTGTGGACTCCAGTGGAGTCTGTGGCGCAGGACATCCACAGGTTTTCATAGATGGTGTAGGTGGTGATCACACTGCCGTCCACAGTGGACACTCTCCAGTAGCAGTCGGGCAGTGAAACTCCCAGCAGGACCCAGCCCAGGAAGCCCAGAACCAGGGCCAGGACCTCAAGAACCGGCTGCACGGAGCCCATCATATCTGAACCTCTCAACACTAAGCTGTGAACTCCAGCAATGAAGATCAGCTTCAGCTCCAGAAGTGTCCTCCGGTTTGTGTCCTGGTTTGTGTGGTTTGTTCTCCCCGAACAAGTGTGACTGCAGCCTGCTAACGTGGGGGAAGCGTGTCCCCGGCCAGCTCCCTCCCTCTGCGCTGGTCAGACATGGCCGGACAGCTTTATTAAGCAGACTGTTTAATCAGAGACGTCACGTCATCTGCAGTTCCAGCGCTTTCCTGAAAGCTTTCTGCTCCTCTGTTGGTTCTTTTGAACACCAAGCCTATCTGACCTACTGTGTACAAACCGTGACTTCACCAGAACCGGACGTCCAGCTATAGATACATGAACACGATCTGATTGATTTATTCCTCAAACGTATGTGATCAGTAAAGATTCAATCAACTCACTGCACTCACATCACTTACTTACGAATTGTGTGTTTAGACATTGCACAATGTTGTAGAATTAGATGATGTAGTTGTATATTTGTATAGTTGTAGAATTAGATGATGTAATTGTATATTTGTATAGTTGTAGAAATAGATGATGTAATTGTATATTTGTATAGTTGTAGAATTAGATGATATAGTTGTATATTTGTATAGTTGTAGAAATAGATGATGTAATTGTATATTTGTATAGTTGTAGAAATAGATGATGTAATTGTATATTTGTATAGTTGTAGAATTAGATGATGTAATTGTATATTTGTATAGTTGTAGAATTAGATGATGTAATTGTATATTTGTATAGTTGTAGAAATAGATGATGTAATTGTATATTTGTATAGTTGTAGAAATAGATGATGTAATTGTATATTTGTATAGTTGTAGAATTAGATGATGTAGTTGTATATTTGTATAGTTGTAGAAATAGATGATGTAATTGTATATTTGTATAGTTGTAGAATTAGATGATGTAGTTGTATATTTGTATAGTTGTAGAAATAGATGATGTAATTGTATATTTGTATAGTTGTAGAATTAGATGATGTAGTTGTATATTTGTATAGTTGTAGAAATAGATGATGTAATTGTATATTTGTATAGTTGTAGAATTAGATGATGTAGTTGTATATTTGTATAGTTGTAGAAATAGATGATGTAATTGTATATTTGTATAGTTGTAGAATTAGATGATGTAGTTGTATATTTGTATAGTTGTAGAAATAGATGATGTAATTGTATATTTGTATAGCTGTAGAATTAGATGTATAGTTGTAGAATTAGATGATGTAATTGTATATTTGTATAGTTGTAGAATTAGTAGAATTATATGATGTAATATATCATGTAATTCTACAATGTAATATTGCAGAATATATGATGTAATTCTACAATGTAATTGTAGAATTAGATGATGTAATTATTTATTTGTATAGTTGTAGAATTAGATGATGTAATTGTATATTTGTATGGTTGTAGAAGTAGATGATGTAATTGTATATTTGTATAGTTGTAGACTTAGATGATTTAGTTGTATATTTGTATAGTTGTAGAAATAGATGATGTAATGTATATTTGTATAGTTGTAGAATTAGATGATGTAGTTGTATATTTGTATAGTTGTAGAAATAGATGATGTAATTGTATATTTGTAAAGTTGTAGAATTAGATGATGTAATTGTATATTTGTATAGTTGTAGAAATAGATGATGTAATTGTATATTTGTATAGTTGTAGAATTAGATGATGTAATTGTGTATTTGTATAGTTGTAGAAATAGATGATGTAGTTGTTTATTTGTATAGTTGTAGAAATAGATGATGTTATTGTATATTTGTATAGTTGTAGAAATAGATGATGTAATTGTATATTTGTATAGTTGTAGAATTAGATGATGTAATTGTATATTTGTATAGTTGTAGAATTAGATGATGTAGTTGTATATTTGTATAGTTGTAGAAATAGATGATGTAATTGTATATTTGTATAGTTGTAGAATTAGATGATGTAATTGTATATTTGTATAGTTGTAGAATTAGATGTATAGTTGTAGAATTAGATGATGTAATTGTATATTTGTATAGCTGTAGAATTAGTAGAATTAGATGATGTAATTATTTATTTGTATAGTTATAGAATTAGATGATGTAGTTGTATATTTGTGTAGTTGTAGAAATAGATGATGTAATTGTATATTTGTATAGTTGTAGAATTAGATGATATAGTTGTATATTTGTATAGTTGTAGAAATAGATGATGTAATTGTATATTTGTATAGTTGTAGAATTAGATGATGTAGTTGTATATTTGTATAGTTGTAGAAATAGATGATGTAATTGTATGTTTGTATAGTTGTAGAATTAGATGATGTAATTGTATATTTGTATAGTTGTAGAATTAGATGATGTAATTGTATATTTGTATAGTTGTAGAAATAGATGATGTAATTGTATATTTGTATAGTTGTAGAATTAGATGATGTTATTGTATATTTGCATAGTTGTAGAATTTGATGATGTAGTTGTATATTTGTATAGTTGTAGAATTAGATGTTGTAATTGTATATTTGTATAGTATAGAATTTGATGATGTAGTTGTGTATTTGTATAGTTGTAGAATTAGATGATGTAATTGTATATTTGTAAAGTTGTAGAATTAGATGATATAATTGTATATTTTTAAAGTTGTAGAATTAGATGATGTAATTGTATATTTGTATAGTTGTCAAATTAGATGATGTAATTGTATATTTGTATAGTTGTAGAATTAGATGATGTAATTGTATATTTGTATAGTTGTAGAAATAGATGATGCAATTGTATATTTGTAAAGTTGTAGAATTAGATGTTGTAATTGTATATTTGTATAGTTATAGAATTTGATGATGTAGTTGTGTATTTGTATAGTTGTAGAATTAGATGATGTAATTGTATATTTGTAAAGTTGTAGAATTAGATGATATAATTGTATATTTTTAAAGTTGTAGAATTAGATGATGTAATTGTACATTTGTATAGTTGTAGAATTAGATGATATAATTGTATATTTGTAAAGTTGTAGAATTAGATGATGTAATTGTATATTTGTAAAGTTGTAGAATTAGATGATATAATTGTATATTTTTAAAGTTGTAGAATTAGATGATGTAATTGTACATTTGTATAGTTGTAGAATTAGATGATATAATTGTATATTTGTAAAGTTGTAGAATTACAAATATTGTAATTGATGTAATTGAGCAGCACATACAGTATATAAAGTAAATACAATGTTTACAGTACATACTGTACACAATATATAGTGCATACAGTAAATACAGTATATGCAATACATACAATATATACAGTGCATACAGTAAATACAGTATATACAATACATTCAATATATACATTACATACAGCAAATACAATATATACATTATATACAGTATATAGTGTATACAATACCTGCAATATATACAATATATTCATACATTCAGTATATATTGAGTATATGTAGCACTTAATTAATAACAGTATCTTAATTAATAACAGTATTAATTAATATGTAAAATATATATCATCTCTGTCCAAAAAAAAACAACAAAAAATATCCTCAAATGACTGTTTAACAGTAATGGACAACAGTATACTTCACTTTTAATGTTAATCAATGGAACCAGAATTTTTTCCAATTGCAAGCTATTTTGGGGCAATATTATTGGTCTTTACATAGAATATGTGAAGTATGTATTGAACGTAAAAACTGATTTCTTACCTGGTAATGCGAGTAAACTCGGAAAGTACCAGCAGTTATAAACTCCTGTGGAATCTTCAGCACAGGCCATCCACAGGTTCTCGAAGAACGCTGATGTGATGATGACATTGTCGAAGTCGGACGATCTCTTCCAGGTGCTGATGTGCAGAGTCACCAAAGCTGACATGCTGCCCAGAAAACCCGATACCAGTCCGAACACCTGCAGAACATCCTTCATCATCTCTTCTCCTGCGATGATTCACGTCTTCAGCTCGGACCCTTCAGCTCCGCTCCGCTCTCAGACCTGCATCTGAACCCTCAGGCAGTGTTCCAGAGGAAAAGAGGAACCTCCACATGTTTACAATCATCTGTCCTCAGTAAGTGCCCAGAGAATCCCACACACACACACTCACTCTCACACACACACTCACGCTCACGCTCATTAGGAGGGTGTGAAGGTACGGAGGAGGATAAAGGAGATAAAAAGAGTAAATTCAATAAATCATTAATAAGGCACAGCCTACGCTGCCGGTCCAGCAGGTTCAAATTCAGCCTTTCTGTCAATCTTTAACAAACATTCTCCTGCGGGGTGGAGGGGGGGGGGGGTAATGAGGGGTTAAGGTAATAAAGAAGTTCTACCTCGTTAGAAGGTATACTTATAAATGTATTGCTGCTGATTTTGGAAAACTGGATTACATGTTGGAGAATGTGAGAGTGAAGATGTTCAAGCTGAAACTTCCTGTTCTGTCATGATTCCTCACTACGCTGGACTGTCAGTAGACTTAGTGAGGACGGACTGTGGCTCGTGTAGAATTTCACACAGTTCTGTAAACTGGATCTTTATATAAAGTCAGAAATACATTTTCATGCCTTTGTAAACTCAAACATGGTGCTCTGTTTCTCCTTTAATCCAAACAGCGATACAAACTCTCTGTCTACTAATAACAATAATAACAGTAATAACACTAATAACAGCAATAACATTAACAGTAATAACACTAACAGTAATAACAGAAATACAGTAATAACACTAACAGTAATAAGACTAAGGACACTAACAGTAATAACATTAATAACAGTAATAACACCAACAGTAATAACAGCTATAACACTAACTGTAATAACAGTGATAACAGTAATAACACTAACAACAGTAATAACACTAACAGTAAATACATTAATAACAGTAATAACACTAACAGTAATAACAGTGATAACAGTCATAACAGTAGTAATCTGTATTTAGCACACATACAAACATTAAAAATATTACTGTAAAATAGTTATAAAAACAATGAATAGTTATTAGTAATAGAGATATAACTAATTTTCTCATTTTCTCTATTCACCACGCAGCTCTGGAATGCTCATCTGAACTCACTGTGGTGGAACCTGAATGGTACAGCTTCAATACTGTAGAATGTAATAAATGCAGATGTTGTGTTTGACTCCAGATGTTTATTTTATTTTTCTGGTTGTGAACGTTAGATAATGTACGTGCGGTTGTAGTGGGGAAACGTTTACACCTTTAAACACAACTTAGCGAACAGCTGGACTGGGAGACACCAAGTAACTGAAAGGACATGAACGACTGCTGATGGACCCCAGCGTGAGGGAGCTGGGTGGTCAGTGTAGCTGAGGTGCTGATTTGTGATCTCTATAGTTTGGTATGGAACACTGAGGCAAAGACTTGCGTTAGCATGCTGGTACTGAACTGGCAGCTAACGCAGTTACGGACGCGTCCTGCTGGAGATGTAGCATCAGAACTCGTTTCATTACGTCCCAGTAAATTGTTACCATAGAACGCAGAGCAGCCAGCAGAGGCCGCCGGGGAGTCGAGTGGGTTAAAGGGTTTTTGTGTATGTTGTAATCTCAGGGTGGCACTTTCACACACAGGCCCTAAAACTAACACATGCTCAGATGAGCGAGCAGCGCGGCAATAAACCAGCGGAGAATAAACATCTGGCTGGAGCTGCATTTCAGGACATCGTGTTTTAGATTGGATTTGTTTCGTCCAGACTGTCAAAAATCAACCAATCAAAAATCAGTTAGTCAAAAGTCAACCAATCAAAAATCAAATGGTCAAAAATCAACCAATCAAAATCAAATAGTCAAAAATCAACCAATCAAAAATCAACCAATCAAAAATCAAATAGTAAAAAATCAACCAATCAAAAATCAACCAAAATCAGATACTCAAAAATCAACCAAAATCAAAAATCAACCAATCAAAAATCAAATAGTCAAAAATCAACCAATCAAAAATCAAATAGTCAAAAATCAACCAAAATCAAATAGTCAAAAATCAACCAATCAAGAATTAACCAATCAAAAATCAAATAGTCAAAATTCAACCAATCAAAAATCGATGTGTAAGAAATCAGTCAGTGAGATTTCGGTGTGTGAGAAATCAGTGTGCGGGTGTGAAGTATGTGAAAAATCAGTGTGCGGGTGTGAAGTATGTGAAAAATCAGTGTGCGGGTGTGGAGTACGTGAGAAATCAGTGTGTGGGTGTGGAGTGTCTGAAAAATCAGCGTTTGAGAAATCAGTGTGCAGGTGTGGAGTGTGTGAGAAATCAGTCAGTAAGAAATCAGTCAGTGAGAAATCAGTCAATGAGAAATCGGTGTGTGAGAAATCGGTGTGTGAGAAATCAGTGTACGGGTGTGGAGTGTGTGAGAAATCAGTGTGTGGGTGTGGAGTATGTGAGAAATCAGTGTGTGGGTGTGGAGTATGTGAGAAATCAGTGTGCGGGTGTGGAGTGTGTGAGAAATCAGTGTGTGGGTGTGGAGTGTGTGAGAAATCAGTGTGCGGGTGTGGAGTGTGTGAGAAATCAATGTGTGGGTGTGGATTGTGTGAGAAATCAGTGTGTGGGTGTGGAGTATGTGAGAAATCAGTGTGTGGGTGTGGAGTATGTGAGAAATCAGTGTGCGGGTGTAGAATGTGTGAGAAATTAGTGTGCGGGTGTGGAGTGTGTGAGAAATCAGTGTGCGGGTGTGAAGTGTGTGAGAAATCAGTGTGTGGGTGTGGAGTGTGTGAGAAATCAGTGTGTGGGTTTGGAGTATGTGAGAAATCAGTGTGTGGGTGTGGAGTATGTGAGAAATCAGTGTGCAGGTGTGGAGTATGTGAGAAATCAGTGTGTGAGAAATCAGTGTGCGGGTGTGAAGTGTGTGAGAAATCAGTGTGTGGGTGTGGAGTATGTGAGAAATCAGTGTGTGAGAAATCAGTGTGCGGGTGTGAAGTGTGTGAGAAATCAGTGTGTGGATGTGGAGTGTGTGAGAAATCAGTGTGTGAGAAATCAGTGTGCGGGTGTGGAGTATGTGGGTGTGGAGTATGAGAGAAATCAGTGTGTGAGAAATCAGTGTGTGGGTGTGGAGTATGTGGGTGTGGAATGTGTGAGAAATCAGTGTGTGGGTGTGGAGTGTGTGAGAAATCAGTGTGTGAGAAATCAGTGTGTAGGTGTGGAGTATGTGAGAAATCAGTGTGCGGGTGTGGAGTATGAGAGAAATCAGTGTGTGAGAAATCAGTGTGCGGGTGTGGATTATGTGAGAAATCAGTGTGTGGGTGTGGAATATGAGAGAAATCAGTGTGTGAGAAATCAGTGTGGGGGTGTGGAGTATGTGAGAAATCAGTGTGTGGGTGTGGAGTGTGTGAGAAATCAGTGTGTGAGAAATCAGTGTGTGGGTGTGGAGTATGTGAGAAATCAGTGTGTGGGTGTGGATTATGTGAGAAATCAGTGTGTGGGTGTGGAATATGAGAGAAATCAGTGTGTGAGAAATCAGTGTGGGGGTGTGGAGTATGTGAGAAATCAGTGTGTGGGTGTGGAGTATGATAGAAATCAGTGTTCGAGAAATCAGTGTGCGGGTGTGGAGTATGTGGGTGTGGAGTATGTGAGAAATCAGTGTGTGGGTGTGGAGTGTGCGGGTGTGGAGTGTGTGGGTGTGGAGTGTGCGGGTGTGGAGTGTGTGGGTGTGTGTGGGTGTGCAGGTGTGCGGGTGTGGATCGTGCGGGTGTGGAGTATGTGAGAAATCAGTGTGTGAGAAATCAGTGTGCGGGTGTGGAGTGTGCGGGTGTGGAGTGTGTGAGAAATCAGTGTGCGGGTGTGGAGTGTGCGGGTGTGGAGTGTGTGAGAAATTAGTGTGTGGGTGTGGAGTGTGCGGGTGTGGAGTGTGCGGGTTCGGAGTGTGAGAAATCAGTGTGTGGGTGTGGTGTGTGTGGTTGTGAAGTGTGCGGGTGTGGAGTGTGTGGGTGTGGTGTGTGTGGTTGTGAAGTGTGCGGGTGTGGAGTGTGCGGGTGTGGAGTGTGTGGGTGTGGTGTGTGTGGTTGTGAATTGTGCGGGTGTGAAGTGTGCGGGTGTGGTGTGTGCGGGTGTGAAGTGTGCGGGTGTGAAGTGTGCGGGTGTGGAATGTGTGGGTGTGGTGTGTGTGGGTGTGGTGTGTGTGGGTGTGGTGGGTGTGGTTGTGAAGTCTGCGGGGGTGGAGTGTGCGGGTGTGGAGTGTGTGAGAAATGAGTGTGTGGGTGTGGAGTGTACGGGTGTGGAGTGTGTGGGTGTGGTGTGTGTGGTTGTGAAGTGTGTGGGTGTGGAGTGTGCGGGTGTGGAGTGTGTGGGTGTGGTGTGTGTGGTTGTGAATTGTGCGGGTGTGGAGTGTGCGGGTGTGGTGTGTGCGGGTGTGAAGTGTGCTGGTGTGGAGTGTGCGGGTGTGGTGTGTGTGGTTGTGGTGTGTGTGGTTGTGAAGTGTGTGGGTGTGGAGTGTGCGGGTGTGGAGTGTGTGAGAAATCAGTGTGTGGGTGTGGAGTGTGTGGAATGTGTGGGTGTGGTGTGTGTGGTTGTGAAGTGTGCGGGTGTGGAGTGTGTGGGTGTGGAGTGTGTGGGTGTGGTGTGTGTGGTTGTGAAGTGTGCGGGTGTGAAGTGTGCGGGTGTGGAGTGTGCGGGTGTGGTGTGTGCGGGTGTGAAGTGTGCGGTTGTGAAGTGTACGGGTGTGGTGTGTGCGGGTGTGGAGTGTGCGGGTGTGGAGTGTGTGGGTGTGGTGTGTGTGGTTGTGAATTGTGCGGGTGTGGAGTGTGCGGGTGTGGTGTGTGCGGGTGTGGTGTGTGCGGGTGTGAAGTGTGTGAGAAATCAGTGTGTGGGTGTGGAGTGTGCGGGTGTGGAATGTGTGGGTGTGGTGTGTGTGGTTGTGAAGTGTGCGGGTGTGTTGTGTGCGGGTGTGAAGTGTGCGGGTGTGGAATGTGTGGGTGTGGTGTGTGTGGTTGTGAAGTGTGCGGGTGTGGAGTGTGTGGGTGTGGAGTTTGTGGGTGTGTTGTGTGCGGGTGTGAAGTGTGCGGGTGTGGAGTGTGCGGGTGTGGTGTGTGTGGGTGTGGTGTGTGTGGTTGTGAAGTGTGCGGGTGTGGAGTGTGTGGGTGTGGAGTTTGTGGGTGTGTTGTGTGCGGGTGTGAAGTGTGCGGGTGTGGAGTGTGCGGGTGTGGTGTGTGTGGTTGTGAAGTGTGTGGGTGTGTTAGTAGAACTATAACCGCGTGTGAAACGTTATATATGGTAAATGTTCTGAGGAGCTGCTGACGTGCAGAGATCTTACACACCAGAGTCTTCCAGCAGCCTGCTTCACTGATAGTCCTGCTAGGTTTGGCTGGTGTTGCTGGTGTTGCTGGTGTTGCTGCTGTTGCTGGTGTTGGTGTTGTTGCTGTTGTTGCTGTTGTTGCTGGTGTTACTGGTGTTACTGGTGTTGCTGGTGTTGCTGTTGTTGCTGGTGTTGCTGGTGTTGCTGTTGTTGCTGGTGTTGCTGGTGTTGCTGTTGTTGCTGGTGTTGCTGTTGTTGCTGGTGTGGCTGGTGTTGCTGTTGCTGTTGTTGCTGTTGTTGCTGGTGTTGCTGGTGTTGCTGGTGTTGCTGGTGTTGCTGTTGTTGCTGTTGCTGGTGTTGCTGGTGTTGCTGTTGTGGCTGGTGTTGCTGGTGTTGCTGGTGTGGCTGGTGTGGCTGGTGTTGCTGGTGTTACTGGTGTTGCTGGTGTTGCTGGTGTTGCTGTTGTGGCTGGTGTTGCTGGTGTTACTGGTGTTGCTGTTGTGGCTTCTGTTGCTGTCGTTGCTGTCGTTGCTGGTGTTGCTGGTGTTGCTGGTGTTGCTGGTGTTGCTGTTGTGGCTGGTGTTGCTGGTGTTGCTGGTGTTGCTGGTGTTGCTGGTGTTGCTGGTGTGGCTGTTGTGGCTGGTGTGGCTGGTGTTGCTGGTGTTGCTGTTGTTGCTGGTGTGGCTGGTGTGGCTGGTGTTGCTGGTGTTGCTGGTGTTGCTTTTGTGGCTGGTGTTGCTGGTGTTGCTGGTGTTGCTGTTGTGGCTGGTGTTGCTGGTGTTGCTGGTGTTGCTGGTGTTGCTGGTGTTGCTGTTGTGGCTGGTGTTGCTGGTGTTGCTGGTGTTGCTGTTGTGGCTGGTGTGGCTGGTGTTGCTGGTGTTGCTGGTGTTGCTGTTGTGGCTGGTGTGGCTGGTGTGGCTGGTGTTGCTGGTGTTACTGGTGTTGCTGGTGTTGCTGGTGTTGCTGGTGTTGCTGTTGTGGCTGGTGTTGCTGGTGTTACTGGTGTTGCTGTTGTGGCTGCTGTTGCTGTCGTTGCTGTCGTTGCTGGTGTTGCTGGTGTTGCTGGTGTTGCTGTTGTGGCTGGTGTGGCTGGTGTTGCTGGTGCTGCTGGTGTTGCTGTTGTTGCTGGTGTTACTGGTGTTGCTGTTGTGGCTGGTGTTGCTTGTGTTGCTGTTGTTGCTGGTGTTGCTGGTGTTGCTGGTGTTGCTGGTGTTGCTGTTGTGGCTGTTGTGGCTGTTGTGGCTGGTGTTGCTGGTATTACTGGTGTTGCTGGTGTTGCTGGTGTTGCTGGTGTTGCTGGTGTTGCTTGTGTTGCTGTTGTGGCTGGTGTTTCTGGTGTGGCTGGTGTTTCTGGTGTGGCTGGTGTTGCTGGTGTTGCTGTTGTGGCTGATGTTGCTGGTGTTACTGGTGTTGCTGTTGTTGCTGTTGTTACTGGTGTGGCTGGTGTTGCTGTTGTGGCTGGTGTTGCTGGTGTTGCTTGTGTTGCTGTTGTGGCTGGTGTTTCTGGTGTGGCTGGTGTTGCTGGTGTTGCTGTTGTGGCTGGTGTTGCTGGTGTTGCTGTTGTGGCTGGTGTTGCTGGTGTTGCTGGTGTTGCTGGTGTTGCTGTTGTTGCTGTTGTTACTGGTGTGGCTGGTGTTGCTGGTGTTGCTGGTGTTGCTGGTGTTGCTTGTGTTGCTGTTGTGGCTGGTGTTTCTGGTGTGGCTGGTGTTGCTGGTGTTGCTGTTGTGGCTGGTGTTGCTGGTGTTGCTGGTGTTGGTGTTGCTGGTGTTGCTGGTGTTGCTGTTGTGGCTGGTGTTGCTGGTGTTGCTGGTGTGGCTGGTGTGGCTGGTGTTGCTGGTGTTACTGGTGTTGCTGGTGTTGCTGGTGTTGCTGTTGTGGCTGGTGTTGCTGGTGTTACTGGTGTTGCTGTTGTGGCTTCTGTTGCTGTCGTTGCTGTCGTTGCTGGTGTTGCTGGTGTTGCTGTTGTGGCTGGTGTTGCTGGTGTTGCTGGTGTTGCTGGTGTTGCTGGTGTGGCTGTTGTGGCTGGTGTGGCTGGTGTTGCTGGTGTTGCTGTTGTTGCTGGTGTGGCTGTTGTGGCTGGTGTGGCTGGTGTTGCTGGTGTTGCTGGTGTTGCTTCTGTGGCTGGTGTTGCTGGTGTTGCTGGTGTTGCTGTTGTGGCTGGTGTTGCTGGTGTTGCTGGTGTTGCTGGTGTTGCTGTTGTGGCTGGTGTTGCTGGTGTTGCTGGTGTTGCTGTTGTGGCTGTTGTGGCTGGTGTTGCTGGTGTTGCTGGTGTTGCTGTTGTGGCTGGTGTTGCTGGTGTGGCTGGTGTTGCTGGTGTTACTGGTGTTGCTGGTGTTGCTGGTGTTGCTGGTGTTGCTGTTGTGGCTGGTGTTGCTGGTGTTACTGGTGTTGCTGTTGTGGCTGCTGTTGCTGTCGTTGCTGTCGTTGCTGGTGTTGCTGGTGTTGCTGGTGTTGCTGTTGTGGCTGGTGTGGCTGGTGTTGCTGGTGTTGCTGGTGTTGCTGTTGTTGCTGGTGTTACTGGTGTTGCTGTTGTGGCTGGTGTTGCTTGTGTTGCTGTTGTTGCTGGTGTTGCTGGTGTTGCTGGTGTTGCTGGTGTTGCTGTTGTGGCTGGTGTTGCTGGTGTTGCTGGTGTTGCTGTTGTGGTTGGTGTGGCTGGTGTTGCTGGTGTTGCTGGGGTTGCTGGGGTTGCTGTTGTGGCTGGTGTTGCTGGTGTTACTGGTGTTGCTGGTGTTACTGGTGTTACTGGTGTTGCTGGTGTTGCTGGTGTTGCTGTTGTGGCTGGTGTTGCTGGTGTTGCTGGTGTTACTGCTGTTACTGGTGTTGCTGGTGTGGCTGGTGTTGCTGGTGTTGCTGGTGTTACTGCTGTTACTGGTGTTGCTGGTGTTGCTGGTGTTGCTAGTGTTGCTGGTGTTGCTGGTGTTGCTGGTGTTGCTGTTGTGGCTGGTGTTGCTGGTGTTGCTGGTGTTGCTGTTGTGGCTGTTGTGGCTGGTGTTGCTGGTGTTGCTGGTGTTGCTGTTGTGGCTGGTGTTGCTGGTGTGGCTGGTGTTGCTGGTGTTACTGGTGTTGCTGGTGTTGCTGGTGTTGCTGGTGTTGCTGTTGTGGCTGGTGTTGCTGGTGTTACTGGTGTTGCTGTTGTGGCTGCTGTTGCTGTCGTTGCTGTCGTTGCTGGTGTTGCTGGTGTTGCTGGTGTTGCTGTTGTGGCTGGTGTGGCTGGTGTTGCTGGTGTTGCTGGTGTTGCTGTTGTTGCTGGTGTTACTGGTGTTGCTGTTGTGGCTGGTGTTGCTTGTGTTGCTGTTGTTGCTGGTGTTGCTGGTGTTGCTGGTGTTGCTGGTGTTGCTGTTGTGGCTGGTGTTGCTGGTGTTGCTGGTGTTGCTGTTGTGGTTGGTGTGGCTGGTGTTGCTGGTGTTGCTGGGGTTGCTGGGGTTGCTGTTGTGGCTGGTGTTGCTGGTGTTACTGGTGTTGCTGGTGTTACTGGTGTTACTGGTGTTGCTGGTGTTGCTGGTGTTGCTGTTGTGGCTGGTGTTGCTGGTGTTGCTGGTGTTACTGCTGTTACTGGTGTTGCTGGTGTGGCTGGTGTTGCTGGTGTTGCTGGTGTTACTGCTGTTACTGGTGTTGCTGGTGTTGCTGGTGTTGCTAGTGTTACTGGTGTTACTGGTGTTGCTGTTGTGGCTTCTGTTGCTGTCGTTGCTGTCGTTGCTGGTGTTGCTGGTGTTGCTGGTGTTGCTGGTGTTGCTGTTGTGGCTGTTGTGGCTGGTGTTGCTGGTGTTGCTGGTGTTGCTGGTGTGGCTGTTGTGGCTGGTGTGGCTGGTGTTGCTGGTGTTGCTGTTGTTGCTGGTGTGGCTGTTGTGGCTGGTGTGGCTGGTGTTGCTGGTGTTGCTGGTGTTGCTTTTGTGGCTGGTGTTGCTGGTGTTGCTGGTGTTGCTGTTGTGGCTGGTGTTGCTGGTGTTGCTGGTGTTGCTGGTGTTGCTGGTGTTGCTGTTGTGGCTGGTGTTGCTGGTGTTGCTGGTGTTGCTGTTGTGGCTGGTGTGGCTGGTGCTGCTGGTGTTGCTGGTGTTGCTGTTGTGGCTGGTGTTGCTGGTGTGGCTGGTGTTGCTGGTGTTACTGGTGTTGCTGGTGTTGCTGGTGTTGCTGGTGTTACTGGTGTTACTGGTGTTGCTGGTGTTGCTGGTGTTGCTGTTGTTGCTGTCGTTGCTGTCGTTGCTGGTGTTGCTGGTGTTGCTGGTGTTGCTGTTGTGGCTGGTGTGGCTGGTGTTGCTGGTGTTGCTGGTGTTGCTGTTGTTGCTGGTGTTACTGGTGTTGCTGTTGTGGCTGGTGTTGCTTGTGTTGCTGTTGTTGCTGGTGTTGCTGGTGTTGCTGGTGTTGCTGGTGTTGCTGTTGTGGCTGTTGTGGCTGTTGTGGCTGGTGTTGCTGGTATTACTGGTGTTGCTGGTGTTGCTGGTGTTGCTGGTGTTGCTGGTGTTGCTTGTGTTGCTGTTGTGGCTGGTGTTTCTGGTGTGGCTGGTGTTTCTGGTGTGGCTGGTGTTGCTGGTGTTGCTGTTGTGGCTGATGTTGCTGGTGTTACTGGTGTTGCTGTTGTTGCTGTTGTTACTGGTGTGGCTGGTGTTGCTGGTGTTGCTGGTGTTGCTGGTGTTGCTTGTGTTGCTGTTGTGGCTGGTGTTTCTGGTGTGGCTGGTGTTGCTGGTGTTGCTGTTGTGGCTGGTGTTGCTGGTGTTGCTGGTGTTGGTGTTGCTGGTGTTGCTGGTGTTGCTGTTGTGGCTGGTGTTGCTGGTGTTGCTGGTGTGGCTGGTGTTTCTGGTGTGGCTGGTGTTGCTGGTGTTGCTGTTGTGGCTGATGTTGCTGGTGTTACTGGTGTTGCTGTTGTTGCTGTTGTTACTGGTGTGGCTGGTGTTGCTGGTGTTGCTGGTGTTGCTGGTGTTGCTTGTGTTGCTGTTGTGGCTGGTGTTTCTGGTGTGGCTGGTGTTGCTGGTGTTGCTGTTGTGGCTGGTGTTGCTGGTGTTGCTGGTGTTGGTGTTGCTGGTGTTGCTGGTGTTGCTGTTGTGGCTGGTGTTGCTGGTGTTGCTGGTGTGGCTGGTGTGGCTGGTGTTGCTGGTGTTACTGGTGTTGCTGGTGTTGCTGGTGTTGCTGTTGTGGCTGGTGTTGCTGGTGTTACTGGTGTTGCTGTTGTGGCTTCTGTTGCTGTCGTTGCTGTCGTTGCTGGTGTTGCTGGTGTTGCTGGTGTTGCTGGTGTTGCTGTTGTGGCTGGTGTTGCTGGTGTTGCTGGTGTTGCTGGTGTTGCTGGTGTGGCTGTTGTGGCTGGTGTGGCTGGTGTTGCTGGTGTTGCTGTTGTTGCTGGTGTGGCTGTTGTGGCTGGTGTGGCTGGTGTTGCTGGTGTTGCTGGTGTTGCTTCTGTGGCTGGTGTTGCTGGTGTTGCTGGTGTTGCTGTTGTGGCTGGTGTTGCTGGTGTTGCTGGTGTTGCTGGTGTTGCTGTTGTGGCTGGTGTTGCTGGTGTTGCTGGTGTTGCTGTTGTGGCTGTTGTGGCTGGTGTTGCTGGTGTTGCTGGTGTTGCTGTTGTGGCTGGTGTTGCTGGTGTGGCTGGTGTTGCTGGTGTTACTGGTGTTGCTGGTGTTGCTGGTGTTGCTGGTGTTGCTGTTGTGGCTGGTGTTGCTGGTGTTACTGGTGTTGCTGTTGTGGCTGGTGTTGCTGTCGTTGCTGTCGTTGCTGGTGTTGCTGGTGTTGCTGGTGTTGCTGTTGTGGCTGGTGTGGCTGGTGTTGCTGGTGTTGCTGGTGTTGCTGTTGTTGCTGGTGTTACTGGTGTTGCTGTTGTGGCTGGTGTTGCTTGTGTTGCTGGTGTTGCTGGTGTTGCTGGTGTTGCTGGTGTTGCTGGTGTTGCTGTTGTGGCTGGTGTTGCTGGTGTTGCTGGTGTTGCTGTTGTGGCTGGTGTTGCTGGTGTTGCTGGGGTTGCTGGGGTTGCTGTTGTGGCTGGTGTTGCTGGTGTTACTGGTGTTGCTGGTGTTACTGGTGTTACTGGTGTTGCTGGTGTTGCTGGTGTTGCTGTTGTGGCTGGTGTTGCTGGTGTTGCTGGTGTTACTGCTGTTACTGGTGTTGCTGGTGTGGCTGGTGTTGCTGGTGTTGCTGGTGTTACTGCTGTTACTGGTGTTGCTGGTGTTGCTGGTGTTGCTAGTGTTACTGGTGTTACTGGTGTTGCTGGTGTTGCTGGTGTTACTGGTGTTGCTGGTGTTACTGGTGTTGCTGGTGTTACTGGTGTTGCTGGTGTTGCTGGTGTGGCTGGTGTTGCTGGTGTTACTGGTGTTGCTGGTGTTGCTGGTGTTACTGGTGTTACTGGTGTTGCTGGTGTTGCTGGTGTTGCTGGTGTGGCTGGTGTTGCTGGTGTTACTGGTGTTGCTGGTGTTGCTGGTGTTGCTGGTGTTGCTGGTGTTGCTGTTGTGGCTGGTGTTGCTGGTGTTACTGGTGTTACTGGTGTTGCTGGTGTTGCTGGTGTTGCTGGTGCCGTGGGTGCTGTAGTAAGGAGTGTTTAGTTCTGACGTATCTTATTAGAATAGTTTCATCTAAAACCCCTTCTGGCTAATTTGTTCACATCCTCTTATTCTCCTCTCTTTGTTTTAACTAACTGGCTTTTGTAGTGAAGAAACGTGGCTTCACATCTGGACACTCCTTCTCAGAGATTCTCACATCTGGACACTCCTTCTCATAGATTCTCACATCTGGACACTCCTTCTCAGAGATTCTCACATCTGGACACTCCTTCTCAGAGATTCTCACATCTGGACACTCCTTCTCCTAGATTCTCACATCTGGACACTCCTTCTCAGAGATTCTCACATCTGGACACTCCTTCTCATAGATTCTCACATCTGGACACTCCTTCTCAGAGATTCTCACATCTGGACACTCCTTCTCATAGATTCTCACATCTGGACACTCCTTCTCAGAGATTCTCACATCTGGACACTCCTTCTCATAGATTCTCACATCTGGACACTCCTTCTCAGAGATTCTCACATCTG
>CM038726.1:39733015-39763015 GCA_021613375.1 Megaleporinus macrocephalus | reverse complement strand
CTCTCTATCTCTCTATCCGTCTATCTCTCTATCTCTCTATCCGTCTATCTCTCTATCTCTCTATCTCTCTATCCGTCTCTCTCTATCTCTCTATCCGTCTATCTCTCTATCTCTCTATCCGTCTATCTCTATCTCTCTCTCCGTCTATCTCTCTATCTCTCTCTCCGTCTATCTCTCTATCTCTCTATCCGTCTCTCTCTATCTGTCTATCTGTCTCTCCGTCTCTCTCTATCTCTCTATCCGTCTATCTCTCTATCTCTCTATCCGTCTATCTCTATCTCTCTCTCCGTCTATCTCTCTATCTCTCTATCCGTCTATCTGTCTCTCCGTCTCTCTCTATCTCTCTATCCGTCTATCTCTCTATCTCTCTATCCATCTATCTCTATCTCTCTCTCGTCTATCTCTCTATCTCTCTATCCGTCTATCTCTCTCTCGTCTATCTCTCTATCCGTCTATCTCTATCTCTCTCTCGTCTATCTCTCTATCCGTCTATCTCTATCTCTCTCTCGTCTATCTCTCTATCCGTCTATCTCTATCTCTCTATCCGTCTATCTCTCTATCTCTCTCTCGTCTATCTCTCTATCTCTCTCTCCGTCTATCTCTCTATCTCTCTATCCGTCTCTCTCTATCTGTCTATCTGTCTATCTCTATCTCTCTCTCCGTCTATCTCTCTGTCTGTCTATCTCTCTATCTGTCTATCTCTCTATCTCTGTCTGTCTATCTCTCTATCCGTCTATCTCTCTATCTCTCTGTCTGTCTATCTCTCTATCTGTCTCTCTCTATCTGACTATCTCTATCTCTCTATCTCTCTATCTCTATCTCTCTCTCGTCTATCTCTCTATCCGTCTATCTCTCTATCTCTCTGTCTCTCTCTGTCTCTCTATCTGACTATCTCTATCTCTCTATCTCTCTGTCTGTCTATCTCTCTATCTGTCTCTCTCTATCTGACTATCTCTATCTCTCTATCTCTATCTCTCTCTCATCTATCTCTCTATCTGTCTATCTCTCTATCTCTCTGTCTCTCTCTGTCTCTCTATCTGTCTATCTCTCTATCTGACTATCTCTATCTCTCTGTCTGCCTATCTCTCTATCTGTCTCTCTCTATCTGACTATCTCTATCTCTCTATCTCTCTGTCCATCTCTCTCTCTATCTGTCTATCTCTATCTCTCTCTCGTCTATCTCTCTATACGTCTATCTCTCTATCTCTCTGTCTCTCTCTGTCTCTCTATCTGTCTATCTCTCTATCTGTCTCTCTCTATCTGTCTATCTGTCTCTCTGTCTATCTCTCTATCCGTCTATCTCTCTATCTCTCTATCTGTCTATCTGTCTATCTCTCTGACTATCTCTCTATCTGTCTATCTCTATCTCTCTCTCCGTCTATCTATCTCTCTATCCGTCTCTCTCTATCTGTCTATCTGTCTATCTCTCTGTCTATCTCTATCTCTCTCTCCGTCTATCTATCTCTCTATCCGTCTCTCTCTATCTGTCTCTCTGTCTATCTCTCTGACTATCTCTCTATCTGTCTATCTCTATCTCTCTCTCCGTCTATCTGTCTCTCTGTCTATCTCTCTGTCCGTCTCTCTCTATCTGTCTATCCGTCTATCTCTCTATCTGTCTATCCGTCTATCTCTCTATCTCTCTGTCTGTCTATCTCTCTATCTGTCTCTCTCTATCTGACTATCTCTATCTCTCTATCTCTATCTCTCTCTCATCTATCTCTCTATCCGTCTATCTCTCTATCTCTCTGTCTCTCTCTGTCTCTCTATCTGTCTATCTCTCTATCTGACTATCTCTATCTCTCTATCTCTCTGTCTGTCTATCTCTCTATCTGTCTCTCTCTATCTGACTATCTCTATCTCTCTATCTCTCTATCTCTATCTCTCTCTCGTCTATCTCTCTATCTGTCTATCTCTCTATCTCTCTGTCTCTCTCTGTCTCTCTATCTGTCTATCTCTCTATCTATCTCTATCTCTCTATCTCTCTGTCTGCCTATCTCTCTATCTGTCTCTCTCTATCTGACTATCTCTATCTCTCTATCTCTCTGTCCATCTCTCTCTCTATCCGTCTATCTCTATCTCTCTCTCGTCTATCTCTCTATACGTCTATCTCTCTATCTCTCTGTCTCTCTATCTGTCTATCTCTTTATCTGTCTCTCTCTATCTGTCTATCTGTCTCTCTGTCTATCTCTCTATCCGTCTATCTCTCTATCTGTCTATCTCTTTATCCGTCTCTCTCTATCTGTCTATCTGTCTATCTGTCTATCTCTCTGACTATCTCTCTATCTGTCTATCTCTATCTCTCTCTCCGTCTATCTATCTCTCTATCCGTCTCTCTCTATCTGTCTATCTGTCTATCTCTCTGACTATCTCTCTATCTGTCTATCTCTATCTCTCTCTCCGTCTATCTGTCTCTCTGTCTATCTCTCTGTCCGTCTCTCTCTATCTGTCTATCCGTCTATCTCTCTATCTGTCTATCCGTCTATCTCTATCTCTCTCTCCGTCTATCTGTCTCTCTGTCTATCTCTCTATCCGTCTATCTCTCTATCTCTCTATCCGTCTATCTCTATCTCTCTCTCCGTCTATCTGTCTCTCTGTCTATCTCTCTATCCGTCTCTCTCTATCCGTCTATCTCTCTATCTCTCTGTCTCTCTCTGTCTCTCTATCTGTCTATCTCTCTATCTGACTATCTCTATCTCTCTATCTCTCTGTCTGTCTATCTCTCTATCCGTCTCTCTCTATCTGTCTATCTGTCTCTCTGTCTATCTCTCTATCTCTCTATCTTTCTATCTCTCTATCCGTCTCTCTCTATCTGTCTATCTGTCTATCTCTCTGACTATCTCTCTATCTGTCTATCTCTATCTCTTTCTCCGTCTATCTGTCTCTCTGTCTATCTCTCTGTCCGTCTCTCTCTATCTGTCTATCCGTCTATCTCTCTATCTGTCTATCCGTCTATCTCTATCTCTCTCTCCGTCTATCTGTCTCTCTGTCTATCTCTCTATCCGTCTATCTCTCTATCTCTCTATCCGTCTATCTCTATCTCTCTCTCCGTCTATCTGTCTCTCTGTCTATCTCTCTATCCGTCTATCTCTCTATCCGTCTATCTCTATCTCTCTCTCCGTCTATCTGTCTCTCTGTCTATCTCTCTATCCGTCTCTCTCTATCTGTCTATCTCTCTGACTATCTCTATCTCTCTCTCTGTCTATCTGTCTCTCTCTATCTCTATCTCTCTATCTCTCTATCTGTCTATCTATCTGTCTCTCTCCATCTCTCTGTCTCTCTATCTATCTGTCTCTCTCCATCTCTCTATCTGTCTATCTCTCTATCTGACTATCTCTCTATCTGACTATCTCTCTATCTCTCTATCTGTCTCTCTCTATCTCTCTATCTGTCTATCTGTCTATCTCTCTGTCTGTCTATCTCTCTATCTGTCTATCTCTCTATCTGTCTATCTCTCTATCTCTGTCTGTCTATCTCTCTATCTGTCTATCTCTCTGTCTGTCTATCTCTCTATCTGTCTATCCTCTATCTGTCTATCTCTCTATCTCTGTCTGTCTATCTCTCTACCTGTCTATCTCTCTATCTCTGTCTGTCAATCTCTCTATCCGTCTATCTCTCTATCTCTCTGTCTGTCTATCTCTCTATCTGTCTCTCTCTATCTGACTATCTCTATCTCTCTATCTCTCTGTCCATCTCTCACTCTCTATCCGTCTATCTCTATCTCTCTCTCGTCTATCTCTCTATCCGTCTATCTCTCTATCTCTCTGTCTCTCTCTGTCTCTCTATCTGTCTATCTCTCTATCTGACTATCTCTATCTCTCTATCTGTCTGTCTATCTCTCTATCTGTCTCTCTCTATCTGACTATCTCTATCTCTCTATCCGTCTCTCTCTATCTGTCTATCTGTCTCTCTGTCTATCTCTCTATCCGTCTATCTCTTTATCTCTCTATCTGTCTATCTCTCTATCCGTCTCTCTCTATCTGTCTATCTGTCTATCTCTCTGACTATCTCTCTATCTGTCTATCTCTATCTCTCTCTCCGTCTATCTGTCTCTCTGTCTATCTCTCTATCCGTCTCTCTCTATCTGTCTATCTGTCTATCTCTCTGACTATATCTCTATATGTCTATCTCTATCTCTCTCTCCGTCTATCTGTCTCTCTGTCTGTCTCTCTGTCCGTCTCTCTCTATCTGTCTATCTCTCTGACTATCTCTCTATCCGTCTCTCTCTATCTCTATCTCTCTATCTCTCTATCTGTCTATCTATCTGTCTCTCTCCATCTCTCTATCTCTCTATCTGTCTATCTATCTGTCTCTCTCTATCTCTCTATCTGTCTGTCTCTCTATCTGACTTTCTCTATCTCTCTATCTCTCTGTCTGTCTATCTCTATATCTGTCTCTCTCTATCTGACTATCTCTATCTCTCTATCTCTCTATCTGTCTCTCTCTATCTGTCTATCTGTCTATTTATCTATCTGTCTATCTCTCTGTCTGTCTATGTCTCTATCTCTCTATCTGTCTCTCTCTATCTCTCTATCCGTCTATCTCTCTGTTTATCTATCTATCTTTCTATCTCTCTGTCTATCTGTCTATCTTTCTATCTCTCTGTCTATCTGTCTATCTCTCTATCTGTCTATCTCTCTATCTGTCTATCTCTGTATCTCTCTATCTGTCTATCTCTCTGTCTGTCTATCTGTCTATCTCTCTATCTCTCTGTCTATCTCTCTATCTCTCTGTCTATCTCTCTATATGTCTATCTCTCTGTCTGTCTATCTCTCTATCTCACTATCTGTCTATATCTCTATCTGTCTATCCCACTGTCTATCTGTCTATCTCTCTATCTATCTGTCTATCTCTCTAACTGTCTATCTGTCTATCTCTCTATCTCTCTGTCTGTCTATCTCTCTATATGTCTATCTCTCTATCTCTGTTTGTCTATCTCTCTATCCGTCTATCTCTCTGTCTCTCTCTTTCTCTTCATCTGTCTATCTCTCTATCTGACTATCTCTATCTCTCTATCTCTCTGTCTGTCTATCTCTCTATCTGTCTCTCTCTATCTGACTATCTCTATCTCTATCTCTCTATCTGTCTCTCTCTATCTGTCTATCTGTCTATTTATCTATCTGTCTATCTCTCTTTCTGTCTATCTCTCTATCTCTCTATCTGTCTCTCTCTATCTCTCTATCTGTCTATCTCTCTGTCTATCTATCTTTCTATCTCTCTGTCTATCTGTCTATCTGTCTATCTATCTGTCTATCTCTCTATCTGTCTATCTCTCTATCTGTCTATCTCTCTGTCTATCTATCTTTCTATCTCTCTGTCTATCTGTCTATCTGTCTATCTATCTGCCTATCTCTCTATCTGTCTATCTCTCTATCTGTCTATCTCTCTATCTGTCTATCTCTCTGTCGCTCTGTGAAACTGTGTTTGAGAGAAACTGTGTTTAAGGGAAACTGTGTTTGAGAGAAACTGTGTTTGAGAGAAACTGTGTTTGAGAGAAACTGTGTTTAAGGGAAACTGTGTTTAAGAGAAACTGTGTTTGAGAGAAACTGTGTTTAAGGGAAACTGTGTTTGAGAGAAACTGTGTTTAAGGGAAACTGTGTTTGAGAGAAACTGTGTTTGAGAGAAACTGTGTTTGAGAGAAACTGTGTTTAAGAGAAACTGTGTTTAAGAGAAACTGTGTTTGAGAGAAACTGTGTTTGAGAGAAACTGTGTTTAAGAGAAACTGTGTTTGAGAGAAACTGTGTTTAAGAGAAACTGTGTTTGAGAGAAACTGTGTTTAAGAGAAACTGTGTTTGAGAGAAACTGTGTTTAAGAGAAACTGTGAGAGAAACTGTGTTTGAGAGAAACTGTGTTTGAGAGAAACTGTGTTTAAGGGAAACTGTGTTTGAGAGAAACTGTGTTTAAGAGAAACTGTGTTTGAGAGAAACTGTGTTTGAGAGGAACTGTGTTTGAGAGAAACTGTGTTTGAGAGAAACTGTGTTTAAGAGAAACTGTGTTTGAGAGAAACTGTGTTTAAGAGAAACTGTGTTTGAGAGAAACTGTGTTTAAGAGAAACTGTGTTTGAGAGAAACTGTGTTTAAGAGAAACTGTGTTTGAGAGAAACTGTGTTTAAGAGAAACTGTGTTTGAGAGAAACTGTGTTTAAGAGAAACTGTGAGAGAAACTGTGTTTGAGAGAAACTGTGTTTGAGAGAAACTGTGTTTAAGGGAAACTGTGTTTGAAAGAAACTGTGTTTAAGAGCAACTGTGTTTGAGAGAAACTGTGTTTGAGAGAAACTGTGTTTGAGAGAAACTGTGTTTGAGAGGAACTGTGTTTGAGAGAAACTGTGTTTAAGGGAAACTGTGTTTGAGAGAAACTGTGTTTAAGAGAAACTGTGTTTAAGAGAAACTGTGTTTAAGAGAAACTGTGTTTGAGAGAAACTGTGTTTGAGAGAAACTGTGTCTCTCTATCCGTCTCTCTATATCTCTCTATCCGTCTATCTCTATCTCTATCTCTCGTCTATCTCTATCCGTCTCTCTCTATCCGTCTATCTCTCTCTCGTCTATCTCTCTATCTCTATCCGTCTATCTCTATCTCTCTCTCGTCTATCTCTCTATCCGTCTCTCTCTATCTCTCTATCCGTCTATCTCTATCTCTCTCTCGTCTATCTCTATCTGTCTCTCTCTATCCGTCTATCTCTCTATCTGTCTATCTCTCTATCTGTCTATCTCTCTATCCGTCTATCTCTCTCTCGTCTATCTCTCTATCCGTCTATCTCTATCTCTCTCTCTGTCTATCTGTCTATCTGTCTAATTCTCTATCCGTCTATCTCTCTATCTGTCTATCCGTCTATCTCTATCTCTCTCTCCGTCTATCTGTCTCTCTGTCTATCTCTCTATCCGTCTATCTGTCTATCTGTCTCTCTGTCTATCTCTCTATCCGTCTATCTCTCTATCTCTCTATCTCTCTATCCGTCTCTCTCTATCTGTCTATCTGACTATCTCTCTATCTGACTATCTCTCTATCTCTCTATCTGTCTATCTCTCTATCTGTCTATCTCTCTATCTCTGTCTGTCTATCTCTCTATCCGTCTATCTCTCTATCTCTCTGTCTATCTCTCTATCTGTCTCTCTCTATCTGACTATCTCTATCTCTCTATCTCTCTGTCCATCTCTCTCTCTCTATCCGTCTATCTCTATCTCTCTCTCTCGTCTATCTCTCTATCCGTCTATCTCTCTATCTCTCTGTCTCTCTCTGTCTCTCTATCTGTCTATCTCTCTATCTGACTATCTCTATCTCTCTGTCTGTCTGTCTATCTCTCTATCTGTCTCTCTCTATCTGACTATCTCTATCTCTCTATCTCTCTATCCGTCTCTCTCTATCTGTCTATCTGTCTCTCTGTCTATCTCTCTATCCGTCTATCTCTATCTCTCTATCTGTCTATCTCTCTATCCGTCTCTCTCTATCTGTCTATCTGTCTATCTCTCTGACTATCTCTCTATCTGTCTATCTCTATCTCTCTCTCCGTCTATCTGTCTCTCTGTCTATCTCTCTGTCCGTCTCTCTATATCTGTCTATCTCTCTGACTATCTCTCTATCCGTCTCTCTCTATCTCTATCTCTCTATCTGTCTATCTATCTGTCTCTCTCCATCTCTCTATCTCTCTATCTGTCTATCTATCTGTCTCTCTCTTTCTCTCTATCTGTCTTTCTCTCTATCTGACTATCTCTATCTCTCTATCTCTCTGTCTGTCTATCTCTCTATCTGTCTCTCTCTATCTGACTATCTCTATCTCTCTATCTCTCTGTCTGTCTATCTCTATATCTGTCTCTCTCTATCTGACTATCTCTATATCTCTATCTCTCTATCTGTCTCTCTCCATCTCTCTATCTCTCTATCTGTCTATCTATCTGTCTCTCTCTATCTCTCTATCTGTCTGTCTCTCTATCTGACTATCTCTATCTCTCTATCTCTCTGTCTATCTATCTCTCTATCTGTCTATCTCTCTATCTGTCTATCTCTGTTTCTCTCTATCTGTCTATCTCTCTGTCTGTCTATCTGTCTATCTCTCTATCTCTCTGTCTATCTCTCTATCTCTCTGTATATCTCTCTATATGTCTATCTCTCTGTCTGTCTATCTCTCTATCTCACTATCTGTCTATATCTCTATCTGTCTATCTCACTGTCTATCTGTCTATCTCTCTATCTATCTGTCTATCTCTCTATCTTTCTGTCTGTCTATCTCTCTATCTCTCTGTCTGTCTATCTCTCTATCTGTCTATCTCTCTATCTCTGTCTGTCTATCTCTCTATCCGTCTATCTCTCTGTCTCTCTCTTTCTCTCTATCTGTCTATCTCTCTATCTGACTATCTCTATCTCTCTATCTCTCTGTCTGTCTATCTCTCTATCTGTCTCTCTCTATCTGACTATCTCTATCTCTCTATCACTCTATCTGTCTCTCTCTATCTGTCTATCTGTCTATTTATCTATCTGTCTATCTCTCTTTCTGTCTATCTCTCTATCTCTATATCTGTCTCTCTCTATCTCTCTATCTGTCTATCTCTCTGTCTATCTATCTTTCTATCTCTCTGTCTATCTGTCTATCTGTCTATCTCTCTATCTGTCTATCTCTCTGTCTATCTATCTTTCTATCTCTCTGTCTATCTATCTGTCTATCTCTCTATCTGTCTATCTCTCTATCTGTCTATCTCTCTATCTGTCTATCTCTCTGTCGCTCTGTGAAACTGTGTTTGAGAGAAACTGTGTTTAAGAGAAACTGTGTTTGAGAGAAACTGTGTTTGAGAGAAACTGTGTTTAAGAGAAACTGTGTGTGAGAGAAACTGTGTTTGAGAGAAACTGTGTTTAAGGGAAACTGTTTTTAAGAGAAACTGTGTTTGAGAGGAACTGTGTTTGAGAGAAACTGTGTTTAAGGGAAACTGTGTTTGAGGGAAACTGTGTTTGAGAGAAACTGTGTTTAAGAGAAACTGTGTTTAAGAGAAACTGTGTTTAAGAGAAACTATGTTTGAGAGAAACTGTGTTTAAGAGAAACTGTGTTTGAGAGAAACTGTGTTTGAGAGAAACTGTGTTTGAGAGAAACTGTGTTTAAGGGAAACTGTGTTTGAGAGAAACTGTGTTTAAGAGAAACTGTGTTTAAGAGAAACTGTGTTTAAGAGAAACTGTGTTTAAGGGAACTGTGTTTGAGAGAAACTGTGTTTAAGAGAAACTGTGAGAGAAACTGTGTTTGAGAGAAACTGTGTTTGAGAGAAACTGTGTTTAAGGGAAACTGTGTTTAAGAGAAACTGTGTTTAAGAGAAACTGTGTTTAAGGGAAACTGTCTTTAAGAGAAACTGTGTTTGAGAGAAACTGTGTTTGAGAGAAACTGTGTCTCTCTATCCGTCTCTCTATATCTCTCTATCCGTCTATCTCTATCTCTATCTCTCGTCTATCTCTATCCGTCTCTCTCTATCCGTCTATCTCTCTCTCGTCTATCTCTCTATCCGTCTCTCTCTATCTCTCTATCCGTCTATCTCTATCTCTCTCTCGTCTATCTCTATCCGTCTCTCTCTATCCGTCTATCTCTCTATCTGTCTATCTCTCTATCTGTCTATCTCTCTATCCGTCTATCTCTCTCTCGTCTATCTCTCTATCCGTCTATCTCTATCTCTCTCTCTGTCTATCTCTCTATCTGTCTATTTCTCTATCCGTCTATCTCTCTATCTGTCTATCCTTCTATCTCTATCTCTTTCTCCGTCTATCTGTCTCTCTGTCTATCTCTCTATCCGTCTATCTCTCTATCTCTCTATCCATCTATCTCTCTATCTGTCTATCTCTCTATCTGTCTATCTCTCTGTCGCTCTGTGAAACTGTGTTTGAGAAAAACTGTGTTTAAGAGAAACTGTGTTTAAGAGAAACTGTGTTTGAGAGAAACTGTGTTTAAGAGAAACTGTGTTTGAGAGAAACTGTGTTTGAGAGAAACTGTGTTTAAGAGAAACTGTGTTTAAGAGAAACTGTGTGTGAGAGAAACTGTGTTTGAGAGAAACTGTGTTTAAGGGAAACTGTGTTTGAGAGAAACTGTGTTTGAGAGAAACTGTGTTTGAGAGAAACTGTGTTTAAGAGAAACTGTGTTTAAGAGAAACTGTGTTTGAGAGAAACTGTGTTTAAGAGAAACTGTGTTTGAGAGAAACTGTGTTTAAGAGAAACTGTGTTTGAGAGAAACTGTGTTTGAGAGAAACTGTGTTTGAGAGAAACTGTGTTTAAGGGAAACTGTGTTTGAGAGAAACTGTGTTTAAGAGAAACTGTGTTTAAGAGAAACTGTGTTTAAGAGAAACTGTGTTTAAGGGAAACTGTGTTTGAGAGAAACTGTGTTAAAGAGAAACTGTGTTTGAGAGAAACTGTGTTTGAGAGAAACTGTGTTTAAGAGAAACTGTGTTTAAGGGAAACTGTGTTTAAGAGAAACTGTGTTTGAGAGAAACTGTGTTTGAGAGAAACTGTGTCTCTCTATCCGTCTCTCTATATCTCTCTATCCGTCTCTCTCTATCCGTCTTTCTCTCTCTCGTCTATCTCTCTATCTCTATCCGTCTATCTCTATCTCTCTCTCGTCTATCTCTCTATCCGTCTCTCTCTATCTCTCTATCCGTCTATCTCTCTATCTCTCTATCCGTCTATCTCTCTATCTGTCTATCTCTCTATCCGTCTCTCTCTATCTGTCTATCTGACTATCTCTCTATCTGACTATCTCTCTATCTCTCTATCTGTCTATCTCTCTATCTGTCTAACTCTCTATCTCTGTCTGTCTATCTCTCTATCCGTCTATCTCTCTATCTCTCTGTCTGTCTATCTCTCTATCTGTCTCTCTCTATCTGACTATCTCTATCTCTCTATCTCTCTGTCCATCTCTCTCTCTCTATCCGTCTATCTCTATCTCTCTCTCGTCTATCTCTCTATCCGTCTATCTCTATCTCTCTGTCTCTCTCTGTCTCTCTATCTGTCTATCCTCTATCTGACTATCTCTATCTCTCTATCTCTCAGTCTGTCTATCTCTCTATCTGTCTCTCTCTATCTGACTATCTCTATCTCTCTATCTCTCTATCCGTCTCTCTCTATCTGTCTATCTGTCTCTCTGTCTATCTCTCTGTCCGTCTATCTCTCTATCTCTCTATCTGTCTATCTCTCTATCCGTCTCTCTCTATCTGTCTATCTGTCTATCTCTCTGACTATCTCTCTTTCTGTCTATCTCTATCTCTCTCTCCGTCTATCTGTCTCTCTGTCTCTCTGTCTATCTCTCTATCCGTCTCTCTCTATCTGTCTATCTGTCTATCTCTCTGACTATCTCTATCTCTCTCTCCATCTATCTGTCTCTCTGTCTATCTCTCTGTCCGTCTCTCTCTATCTGTCTATCTCTCTGACTATCTCTCTATCCGTCTCTCTCTATCTCTATCTCTCTATCTCTCTGTCTGTCTATCTCTCTATCTGTCTCTCTCCATCTGACTATCTCTATCTCTCTATCTCTCTATCTGTCTCTCTCTATCTGTCTATCTGTCTATTTATCTATCTGTCTATCTCTCTGTCTGTCTATCTCTCTATCTCTCTATCTGTCTATCTCTCTATCCGTCTCTCTCTAGCTCTCTATCTGTCTATCTCTCTGTCTATCTATCTATCTTTCTATCTCTCTGTCTATCTGTCTATCTTTCTATCTCTCTGTCTATCTGTCTATCTTTCTGTCTATCTCTCTATCTGTCTATCTCTCTATCTGTCTATCTCTCTGTCGCTCTATCTGTCTATCTCTCTGTCTGACTATCTCTCTATCTCTCTATCTGTCTATCTCTCTATCTGTCTATCTGTCTATCTCTCTATCTCTCTGTCTATCTGTCTATCTCTCTATCCATCTGTCTATCTCTCTATCTGTCTATCTCTCTGTCTGTCTATCTCTCTATCTCACTATCTGTCTATATCTCTATCTGTCTATCTCACTGTCTATCTCTCTGTCTCTCTATCTGTCTATCTGTCTCTCTATCTGTCTATCTGTCTAACTCTCTATCTGTATCTGTCTATCTATCTCTCTGTCTATCTCTCTATCTGTCTCTCAATCCCAACCCCAAGCCCGTTCCCAACCTCAACCCCCACCCTGATCCCAAATTTACCATTAAGGTTTGGTTTATTTAATATAAGATCACTGAACTCTAAGGCTGTCATTGTAAATGATACAATAACCTACCATAAAATTGATGTGTTATGTCTCGTAGAAACATGGATTAAACCTGAGGAATATTTGGCATTAAATGAAGCCACCCCCATAGGCTATAAGTATGTACACAGCCCCAGACTGTCCGGTAAAGGAGGGGGGTATATGTGTCATTCATAAAAATTCATTAGACATAAGTCAGAAACACAATCTCACTTTCAATTCTTTTGAAATTCTTCTCATAAACATCACCAATCCGACCACTAATAGAAGTGTACTCACCCTAGTCAGCATTTATAGACCACCAGGACCTTATTCTGAGTTCTTAAAAGAATTTAGTGACTTTGTTGCAGATCTAGCAGTGAGCGCTGAAAAACTAATAATCGCAGGAGATTTTAATATTCACTTTGAAAACTCAGCAGATCCATTAAAAAGGCTTTTTCATCTATCTTAGCCTCTATAGGTCTCACTCAGAATGTAATAGGGCCTACACATTCCTGTAATCACACACTAGATCTAGTTTTGACTTTAGGTGTTGATATACATAATCTTACTGTTCTTCCACAGACTTCAGTAGTTTCAGATCACTACCTAATTTCATATGAATTGAGTCTTAGTAAAAATGTATGTACATCACCCCGTTATTGCATGAAACGTTCAATAATGCCAAATACATCTCAGAACTTTATTGAAACTCTTCCAGATTTATCAACCATAATTTTTCCATCATCAGACCCAACAGAGCTAGACAGAATAACTGACTGCGTAGAAAATACGCTCCGACTAACTTTAGACAACGTTGCACCTATAAAAATTAAAAAGATGCAACAAAAAAAGCTCGCTCCGTGGTACAACAATGAAGTACGCACCTTAAGACAGACAGTACGGAAATTAGAACGCAAATGGAGAGTGACCAAGCTAGAGGTATTTCACTCTGCTTGGAAGGACAGCCTTAGCAGTTACAGAAAGGCACTTATTAAAACACGCTCAGCATACCTGTCCACACTCATCGAACACAACAAAAACAATCCTAGAGTTTTATTTAGCACCATCGCAAAACTTACCAAAAATCAGGCAGGATCTGAACCTCAAATACCCGCCAACCACAGCAGCAATGATTTCATGGACTTTTTCAATAGCAAAATCGAGAATATTAGACAAAAAGTTCTACCAATACGAGTAACCTATCCTTCATCCGGTTTGGCTCAAACAGCACAAAATGTGATTTTAGAAGAAAGACTAGAAACATTTTCTCCACTACAGCAGAAAGAACTAGAAAAACTTATCTCTTCCTCAACTTCTGCTACATGCACACTTGATATGATTCCAACAAGCCTATTGAAACAAGTATTACCAGCTATTATTAAACCTATCTTAACTATCATCAACTCTTCTCTTAGTCTGGGTCATGTACCTAAGTCTTTTAAACTAGCTGTGATAAAACCCTTGATAAAGAAGCCAAATCTTGACCCCAGAGAACTGTCTAGTTATAGACCCATTTCCAATTTACCTTTTATCTCTAAGATTTTAGAAAAGGCTGTAGCTCGACAACTCTGTTCTCATCTACATAAGAACAACATATATGAAAAATTCCAATCTGGTTTTAGACCCACCACAGCACAGAGACAGCTTTAGTTAAGATAACAAATGATCTTCTTCTTGTCTCTGATCAGGACCACGTATCTCTACTGGTGTTACTAGATCTAAGTGCAGCTTTTGACACTATAGATCACACTATTCTCTTGGACAGGTTAGAAATATAGTTGGAATCACAGGAACAGCGTTATCCTGGTTCACATCTTACCTTAGTGATCGCTTTCAGTTTGTAAAGATAAATAATGTATCGTCTAACACTACAAAAGTGAAATATGGAGTTCCACAAGGTTCTGTTTTAGGTCCTCTGTTATTTACACTATATATGCTACCATTAGGCTCAGTTATAAATAGACATGGAATTAGTTTCCACTGTTATGCCGATGATACACAACTGTACATATCAGCCAAACCAGATGACAAATCCAGATTAAATAAGATAGAAGATTGTGTAAGAGATATTAGACTTTGGATGCTACAGAACTTCCTTCTTTTAAACCCAGATAAAACGGAAGTTCTCCTCCTCGGCCCAAAGGCTGCTCGGACTACATGTTCAGATTTAATGTTAAATCTTGCTGACTTCTCTGTAGTTCCTGGTTCAGTAGCCAAAAATCTTGGTGTAACAATTGACTCAGATCTGACATTTAATCAACACATCGGTAATATTACAAGAACAGCGTTTCTTCACCTACGAAACATTTCAAAGTTAAGAAATGCGTTATCTGTGTCTGATGCTGAAAAGTTGATACATGCCTTTATAACCTCAAGGCTAGATTACTGTAATGCATTATTGTCAGGATGCTCCAGCAGGAACCTGAATAAACTTCAGTTAGTTCAGAACGCTGCAGCTAGAGTACTAACTAAAACCAGGAAATTTGATCACATCAGTCCAGTTTTATCAGCGCTACACTGGCTTCCTGTTAAATTCCGTATCGACTATAAAATTCTATTACTGACGTATAAAACCCTGCACGGTCTCACACCGGAGTACCTGCAAGATTTAATTTCCTATTATGAACCGCCACGTTCACTCAGATCACAGGATGCTGGTTTTCTAATAGTTCCTAAAATTCAGAAGACTACAATGAGGGGGGGGAAGAGCTTTTTCCTACAAAGCCCCAAAATTGTGGAATAATCTCCCAGTTAATGTTCGGGACTCTGACACAGTCTCAATATTTAAGTCTAGACTAAAAACATACTTGTTTAGTAGCTTTTTGTAATTAAGTTTCTCTTTTAGATAAAGGCAGGAGATCTGGGGGTTCTTGGACACAGAGGTTTATGGTAAACTGAGATGTTGGTGCTGTTGTTCCAACACTTCACGCGATCACACAGGTTTGTTGATGGTGGAGTGGGGGGACCCCAGTGTCTCAGGGTACTCTCATGTCCATGTTACCTTCTGGTTCTCTCCTTTTAGTTTAGGCTGTTATAGTTAGATCTGCCGGAGTCACCAACCACACTCTAAAATTCTGAAAATTCATATTCTCTACAGTCTTACTCCTGAGCCCAACTAACTCTTTCTCTTTACTCTTCCTGAGGAAATGACTGTCCTCCTGTCTGTTGAAGGCTGTTGAAGGACTGATCATCGGGCCATCACCCCACCATCACCAGCCAGCTCACCTGTCCATTTACTGCTACACCCTCAGTTACATCACTGTGCCATCCAGATGCACCAGCACTGAGATAGGATGGGACTGTTTCAGCTCACGCCCACTTTACATAAAGACTGTCATAGACTGCCTCAGCCAGAGACTGCCTCAGTCATACACTGCCTCTATCTGTGCAGCTTCTAAAGCTTTGCTATCCAGATTTCAAACAGAGACTCCTTTCTTTGGTATTTAGTTCAAACTGTAAATACTGTTTGACCAGAGGAGGATGGGTCTCCCCTTGTGAGTCTGGTTCCTCCCAAGGTTTCTTCCTCCAGTTGAGGGAGGTGTTCTTGCCACTGTTGCCTCTGGCTTGCTCACTGGGGGATATATGTTATAACTGTTTTCAAAACTCTGTAAAGCTGCTTTGAGACAACATCGTTGTAAAAAGCGCTATATAAATAAAATTGACTTGACTTGACTTGACCTCCCTGACCTCAATCCCGACCCAGACCCTGATCCTAACCTCAACCAATCTCAACCCCAAACCTTGAACCTGACCTCAATCCTGACATAAACTTTGACCTCAACCCGAACCCTGATCCCAACCTCATCCCTAACCCTCATCCCTAACCCTAACCCTCATCCCTAACCCTGATCCCAACCTCAACCCTAACCCTCATCCCTAACCCTAACCCTCATCCCTAACCCTGATCCCAACCTCATCCCTAACCCTCATCCCTAACCCTAACCCTCATCCCTAACCCTGATCCCAACCTCAACCCTAACCCTGATCCCAACCTCAATCCTAACCCTGATCCCAACCTCATCCCTAACCCTGATCCCAACCTCAACCCTAACCCTGATCCCAACCTCAAACCTAACCCTGATCCCAACCTCATCCCTAACCCTGATCCCAACCTCAACCCTAATCTGATCCCAACCTCATCCCTAACCCTGATCCCAACCTCAATCCTAACCCTGATCCCAACCTCATCCCTAACCCTGATCCCAACCTCAACCCTAACCCTGATCCCAACCTTAATCCTAACCCTGATCCCAACCTCAAACCTAACCCTGATCCCAACCTCATCCCTAACCCTGATCCCAACCTCATACCTAACCCTGATCCCAACCTCATCCCTAACCCTGATCCCAACCTCATCCCTAACCCTGATCCCAACCTCAACCCTAACCCTGATCCCAACCTCATCCCTAACCCTGATCCCAACCTCATCCCTAACCCTGATCCCAACCTCAACCCCAACCCTGATCCCAACCTCAACCCCAACCCTGATCCCAACCTCAACCCCAACCCTGATCCCAACCTCAATCCAAACCCTTATCTCAACATCAAGCCTAAACCTGATCCCAACCTCAACCCCAACCCTGATCCCAACCTCAACCCCAACCCTGATCCCAACTTCAACCCCAACCCTGATCCCAACCTCAACCCCAACCCTGATCCCAACCTCAACCCCAACCCTGATCCCAACCTCAACCCTGACTTCAACCCCCGATTTCTCCCTCGACCCAGACCTTGATTCCCTTTGACACTGACCCTCCATCTATTTACTATCTATTTCTCTATCTATCCATCTGTCTATCTATGTATCTATCTGTTTTTCAGTCTGTCTGACAACCCCAAACCCGCTCACAACTTAACTTCAACCCCGACCTCTACCCCAAGCTCAACCTCGACCCTCACCCAAATCCCAAACCTGACCCCGACCTTGATTCTCACCAAATCTGAACCCCAAACTCAACCTCAGCCCCAATCCCGACGTCGACCCCAGTTTTAACTTAGTTTTAGTCTTTTTCTACTCAGTTTTAATTTAGTTTTGGTTAATTATTCAGCTTTAATTCAGTTATGAATGTGGTAGGGTTTGGTCAGTTTAAATTCGATTTTGGTTAGTTGTGGTTAGTTTAAATTAGTTTTAGGTTAGTTGTGGTCAGTTTAAATTAGTTTTAAGTTAGTTGTGGTTAGTTGTGGTCAGTTTAAATTAGTTTTAAGTTAGTTGTGGTTAGTTGTGGTTAGTTTAAATTAGTTTTAAGTTAGTTTTAGGTTAGTTGTGGTTAGTTTACATTAGTTTTAAGTTAGTTGTGGTTAGTTGTGGTCAGTTTAAATTAGTTTTAAGTTAGTTTTAGGTTAGTTTGGTCAGTTGTGGTCACTCCCCACACTGATATAGAAATGTACCTGAAGGAGTGAAGATGTTTGATGAACTGAGGGGACGTATCTCTGGTTGGACCTGCTGGAGGTTAGAGAGGGACACTGCAGGGCGGCGTGACCTTTACTGTTTATTGTGCACATTAATAAACACGCCAGCGCGGACGAGCAGAGTTATACTCATAACGTTTATATACCAACAAGTCATAATTCACTTTACAGCCTCTCGTTATTCCTCACAGTTAAACCGAGCGATTCTCTTACAGACGCCCGTAAAACCTCCAGCCCCGTCAGCGCTCACATCAAACATCCCGTCCCGGTTACCTGAGATCAGCGTTTATCACTGCTCTGTAAAACTGGAGCAGCATACAAAAAATTGAGCACTCAGGTAACGTCTACTGAGATCTTCTACTGAGATGTTCTACTGAGATCTTCTACTGAGATGTTCTACTGAGATCTTCTACAAAGATCTTCTACTGAGATCTTCTACAAAGATCTTCTACTGAGATCTTCTACAAAGATCTTCTACAAAGATCTTCTACTGAGATCTTCTACAAAGATCTTATACTGAGATCTTATACTGAGGGGCTCCTCTGAGCAGCTGCTGGGCACTCTGATTGTTGTGGAAAGTTTTGTCGCGGTTGGAAACACCAACTCACAGATCCCAGGACAGATTCAGACATGTTCTCCCCAACGTTATTAACCTCACAGTGGGATTTATACAGCGGGTCAGTTCCTGGTTAGGAATACAGTTCTTCCTGTCTGTCCTCAGAACACTTCCCTATAAGAGTTCACGGCGAGGTCAGGACAACGTGTTCCTGCAGCACAGACTCTTTACAACTGCACCAGTAAACCTGACACTGCTCAGATCACCTGACCCAGGACTGACCGTCAGACAGTCACCTGCTGTGATTCACCGTAGAATGTTAAAAAAGTTCTAAGAAGATACGAAATATGAATTCAGCAGTTTTCCAGCAGGCTGACCGTTAAAGTAACTGATGACCACAAAGCAGAAGAAGCATTAAGAAGACCAGGTTCAGGTAGCCAGTTCCTCAGTTCCTGATGGAATTAAAGAGTATCAGTTAACAGGAACGCCAGAGGTCCAGTTGAGGTCTTGAACTGACCGTCTGTCCGAGGTTTAGACTCTGGAGTGGAGCTGCTCTGACCTACTGCGTTAAAACAGAACTTTCTGGAAGCAGCTTCAAAATGAGAACTTCTCTCCAGCTGTTGAACACAGAGGTGTCTCAGTCATACTTTAGTAAACATCACAGCGTGTGTAAAAAGGAAAGCTGGAGATGAAAAAAGGATAATCATCCTAAACACAGCTCCAAATGAAGATTTAACTGTGGCCCTCACAGCCGACCGGCCCTCAATTCATTTTTCTATATGATCTGAAGACGACTGCCGATCTTTATATGCTGAGAGAGTTTAATGATGAATGGACCAATAGAAACGCTCCAAACTCACTTCCTTACAGTAACATACATTACATGATGAGACTCTGTACAGTTACTATTTTGGAGAAACTTGTTTTTCTTTGGAATTGACTCAAACTGACCCTAACTGACCCTGACTGACCCTATATTGACCCTAACTGACCCTGACTGACCCTATATTGACCCTAACTGACCCTATACTGAGACTGACTGTTCCAGTTGTGTTACAATAAAAAAACAGCAGTAACTAGTTATTACCCACCTCTGTATTTAATACAATATACTGAAGTACATGTACTGAGTACTGTAACTAGTTACTACCCACCTCTGTATTTAATACAATAGTATACTGAAGTACATGTACTGAGTATTGTTACTAGTTACTACCCACCTCTGTATTTAATACAATATACTGAAGTACATATACTGAGTACTGTGACTAGTTACTACCCACCTCTGTATTTAATACAATAATATACTGAAGTACATGTACTGAGTAACTGTAACTAGTTACTACTCACCTCTGTATTTAATACAATAATATACTGAAGTACATGTACTGAATAACTGTAACTAGTTACTACCCACCTCTGTATTTAATACAATAATATACTAAAGTACATGTACTGAGTAATTGTAACTAGTTACTACTCACCTCTGTAGTTAATACAATAATATACTGAAGTACATGTACTGAGTACTGTAACTAGTTACTACTCACCTCTGTATTTACTACAATAATATACTGAAGTACATGTACTGAGTACTGTAACTAGTTACTACTCACCTCTGTATTTACTACAATAATATACTGAAGTACATGTACTGAGTACTGTAACTAGTTAATACTCACCTCTGTATTTATTACAATAATATACTGAAGTACATGTACTGAGTACTGTAACTATTTACTACCCACCTCTGTATTTAATACAATAATATACTGAAGTACATGTACTGAGTAATTGTAACTAGTTACTACTCACCTCTGTATTTAATACAATAATATACTGAAGTACATGTACTGAGTACTGTAACTAGTTACTACCCACCTCTGTATTTAATACAATAATATACTGAAGTACATGTACTGAGTAATTGTAACTAGTTACTACCCACCTCTGTATTTAATACAATAATATACTGAAGTACATGTACTGAGTATTGTTACTAGTTACTACTCACCTCTGTATTTAATACAATAGTATACTGAAGTACATGTACTGAGTATTGTTACTAGTTACTACCCACCTCTGTATTTAATACAATAATATACTGAAGTACATGTACTGAGTACTGTAACTAGTTATTACCCACCTCTGTATTTAATACAATAATATATTGAAGTACATGTACTAAGTAACTGTAACTATTTACTACCCACCTCAGTATTTAATACAATAATATACTGAAGTACATGTACTGAGTACTGTAACTAGTTACTACTCACCTCTGTATTTAATACAATAATATACTGAAGTACATGTGCTGAGTAACTGTAACTAGTTACTACTCACCTCTGTATTTACTACAATAATATACTGAAGTACATGTACTGAGTACTGTAACTAGTTATTACCCACCTCTGTATTTAATACAATAATATACTAAAGTACATGTACTGAGTAATTGTAACTAGTTACTACTCACCTCTGTAGTTAATACAATAATATACTGAAGTACATGTACTGAGTACTGTAACTAGTTACTACTCACCTCTGTATTTAATACAATAATATACTGAAGTACATGTACTGAGTACTGTAACTAGTTACTACTCACCTCTGTATTTACTACAATAATATACTGAAGTACATGTACTGAGTACTGTAACTAGTTACTACTCACCTCTGTTTTAACTACAATAATATACTGAAGTACATGTACTGAGTACTGTAACTGGTTACTACTCACCTCTGTATTAACTACAATAATATACTGAAGTACATGTACTGAGTACTGTAACTAGTTACTACTCACCTCTGTATTTACTACAATAATATACTGAAGTACATGTACTGAGTACTGTAACTAGTTATTACCCACCTCTGTATTTAATACAATAATATATTGAAGTACATGTACTAAGTAACTGTAACTATTTACTACCCACCTCTGTATTTAATACAATAATATACTGAAGTACATGTACTGAGTAACTGTAACTAGTTACTACTCACCTCTGTATTTAATACAATAATATACTGAAGTACATGTACTGAGTACTGTAACTAGTTACTACTCACCTCTGTATTTAATACAATAATATACTGAAGTACATGTACTGAGTAACTGTAACTAGTTACTACTCACCTCTGTATTTAATACAATAATATACTGAAGTACATGCACTGAGTAACTGTAACTAGTTACTACTCATCTCTGTATTTAATACAATAGTATACTGAAGTACATGTACTGAGTACTGTAACTAGTATTCACTGTATCTGAGAAACAGATGAGCTCTATGTGAGGAGTATTGGATTTTATTAATTGTTGATGTTGTTGAATCAGTAAAGACTCTATAAAGTCTAATGTGTTTATTGCTGAAGTGTTAAGAGTACTTTATCAGATCATAGTAAAGGGGAGTGGTCATTCAGATTCTGATAAGATGATGTCGCTGTACAGTGTCTGAAAATAGACTGAAAAACTTCAATAAGAATCTGATAACAGCAAATATATTGTACATCAGTGTGTGGTTTGTTATTTGACCCGGATCTCCAGCTCTTCAGGTCAGCCCGGTCATTTCTGTTTGATAATCGTTTCAACATAATAATAGCTTTATTGACATTAATCATTAATAACACTTATTAATCATTAATCAGTTGTGCTGACTGTAGACTTTACCTGCTGCCAGTCAGCACTAACCCCAACCCTCATTTCATATCAGATCATGATCAGCCATGAGGCCAGTTCCTCACTCACTTACTGTAAACACCCACACAAACCATGTATCCAGCATGTGTTTAGTATGTATTCAGTATTTATTCAGTGTGTTCATTATGTATTCAGTATGTGTTCAGTATTTATTCAGTATTTATTCAGTATGTATTCAGTATTTATTCAGTATTTATTCAGTATGTGTTCAGTATTTATTCAGTATGTATTCAGTATGTGTTCAGTATGTGTTTAGTATGTGTTCAGTATGTATTCAGTATTTATTCAGTATTTATTCAGTATGTAATCAGTATTTATTCAGCATGTGTTCAGTATGTATTCAGTATGTGTTCAGTATGTATTCAGTACTTATTCATTATGTTCATTTTGTATTCAGTATGTGTTCAGTATTTATTCAGTATGTATTCAGTATTTATTCAGTATTTATTCAGTATGTGTTCAGTATTTATTCAGTATGTAATCAGTATTTATTCAGCATGTGTTCAGTATGTATTCAGTATGTGTTCAGTATGTATTCAGTATGTGTTCAGTATGTATTCAGTATTAATTCAGTGTGTTCATTTTGTATTCAGTATGTGTTCAGTATTTATTCAGTATTTATTCAGTATGTATTCAGTATGTGTTCAGTATGTATTCAGTATGTATTCAGTATGTAATCAGTATTTATTCAGCATGTGTTCAGTATTTATTCAGTGTGTTCATTATGTATTCAGTATGTGTTCAGTATTTATTCAGTATTTTTTCAGTATGTATTCAGTATTTATTCAGTATGTATTCAGTATTTATTCAGTATGTATTCAGTATTTAATCTGCTCTGATGTTTATAAATTAGACTAAAGAGTTTAATGTTCTGAGATCTTTCTGGAAGTTTCCTCTTTGAACTTCACTGTTTGTAAACGACCTCCTCATTAAGTTCACACACGTTCAGCCAGATCTCCACTGTTTCTCATTCTCCTGGTGATGGAGGAGTTTCCATGGCGATGGAGGAAGCAGGCTCCCACTCCTTCTTTTCTCTTGTATGTGTGTTTGTGTACTTAAAATGACTAAAATCCAAAGAACTCCCTGCAGACTGAATATAGTCTATAGATAACACTGCACAGCAGAACCGCAGTGGAACGTCTTAGAACGTCCAGCATCTCTCAGTCCAGCATCTCTCAGTCTAGGAACTCTCAGTCCAGCATCTCTCAGTCTAGGAACTCTCAGTCCAGCATCTCTCAGTCCAGCATCTCTCAGTCCAGGAACTCTCAGTCCAGCATCTCTCAGTCCAGCATCTCTCAGTCTAGGAACTCTCAGTCCAGCATCTCTCAGTCCAGCATCTCTCAGTCCAGGAACTCTCAGTCCAGCATCTCTCAGTCCAGCATCTCTCAGTCTAGGAACTCTCAGTCCAGCATCTCTCAGTCTAGGAACTCTCAGTCCAGCATCTCTCAGTCCAGGAACTCTCAGTCCAGCATCTCTCAGTCTAGGAACTCTCAGTCCAGCATCTCTCAGTCCAGCATCTCTCAGTCTAGGAACTCTCAGTCCAGCATCTCTCAGTCCAGCATCTCTCAGTCCAGGAACTCTCAGTCCAGCATCTCTCAGTCCAGCATCTCTCAGTCTAGGAACTCTCAGTCCAGCATCTCTCAGTCTAGGAACTCTCAGTCCAGCATCTCTCAGTCCAGGAACTCTCAGTCCAGCATCTCTCAGTCCAGCATCTCTCAGTCTAGGAACTCTCAGTCCAGCATCTCTCAGTCCAGCATCTCTCAGTCCAGGAACTCTCAGTCCAGCATCTCTCAGTCCAGCATCTCTCAGTCTAGGAACTCTCAGTCCAGCATCTCTCAGTCTAGGAACTCTCAGTCCAGCATCTCTCAGTCTAGGAACTCTCAGTCCAGCATCTCTCAGTCCAGCATCTCTCAGTCCAGGAACTCTCAGTCCAGCATCTCTCAGTCTAGGAACTCTCAGTCCAGCATCTCTCAGTCTAGGAACTCTCAGTCCAGCATCTCTCAGTCCAGCATCTCTCAGTCCAGGAACTCCCAGTCCAGCATCTCTCAGTCCAGCATCTCTCAGTCTAGCATCTCTCAGTCTAGGAACTCTCAGTCCAGCATCTCTCAGTCTAGGAACTCTCAGTCCAGCATCTCTCAGTCTAGGAATTCTCAGTCCAGCATCTCTCAGTCCAGGAACTCTCAGTCCAGCATCTCTCAGTCTAGGAACTCTCAGTACAGCATCTCTCAGTCCAGGAACTCTCAGTCCAGCATCTCTCAGTCCAGCATCTCTCAGTCCAGGACCATTGTGTCATAAATCAAACAATGAATTTACACAACGCTGAAAAGCTAACGTTCGTACGTTAATAGAACGTTCAGTAGAGTCATCTGAGCTGAGTCGGGGTCAGCAAAGGTCACTGAGTCTCTGAACAGTGTTAGCAGTACCAGTCGGGTCTGAGTGGGTCTGAAAGTTCTAGGTTAGCAGTCGGGTCTGAGTGGGAGCGGTTCATGTACCGTCACTACAGTGTGGAACCCCAACTCTAGAACTCAGGGTGCTGTTTGTCCTCCTCCTGGATACGAGTCTGAGTTACAGCAGCGCGATACACTTCAGATTTATTTACAACAAACAACAAACATCAAACAGACACAGACTGAAACAACAAACACACAAACAAACAGACACAGACTGAAACAACAAACACACAAACAAACAGACACAGACTGAAACAACAAACAAACAAACAGGCACAGACTGAAACAACAAACAAACAAACAGACACAGACTGAAACAACAAACAAACAAACAAACAGACACAGACTGAAACAACAAACAAACAAACAAACAGACACAGACTGAAACAACAAACAAACAAACAGACACAGACTGAAACAACAAACAAACAAACAGACACAGACTGAAACAACAAACAAACAAACAAACAGACACAGACTGAAACAACAAACAAACAAACAAACAGACACAGACTGAAACAACAAACAAACAAACAGACACAGACTGAAACAACAAACAAACAAACAAACAGGCACAGACTGAAACAACAAACAAACAAACAAACAGACACAGACTGAAACAACAAACAAACAAACAGACACAGACTGAAACAACAAACAAACAAACAGACACAGACTGAAACAACAAACAAACAGACACAGACTGAAACAACAAACAAACAAACAGACACAGACTGAAACAACAAACAAACAAACAGACACAGACTGAAACAACAAACAAACAAACAAACAGACACAGACTGAAACAACAAACAAACAAACAGACACAGACTGAAACAACAAACAAACAAACAGACACAGACTGAAACAACAAACAAACAAACAAACAGACAGACTGAAACAACAAACAAACAGACACAGACTGAAACAACAAACAAACAAACAAACAGACACAGACTGAAACAACAAACATACAAACAAACAGACACAGACTGAAACAACAAACAAACAAACAAACAGACACAGACTGAAACAACAAACAAACAAACAAACACAGACTGAAACAACAAACAAACAAACAGACACAGACTGAAACAACAAACAAACAAACAAACAGACACAGACTGAAACAACAAACAAACAAACAGACACAGACTGAAACAACAAACAAACAAACAAACAGACACAGACTGAAACAACAAACAAACAAACAAACAGACACAGACTGAAACAACAAACAAACAGACACAGACTGAAACAACAAACAAACAAACAAACAGACACAGACTGAAACAACAAACAAACAAACAGACACAGACTGAAACAACAAACAAACAAACAAACAGACAGACTGAAACAACAAACAAACAAACAGACACAGACTGAAACAACAAACAAACAAACACACAGACTGAAACAACAAACAAACAAACACAGACTGAAACAACAAACAAACAAACAGACACAGACTGAAACAACAAACAAACAAACAAACAGACACAGACTGAAACAACAAACAAACAAACAGACACAGACTGAAACAACAAACAAACAAACAAACAGACACAGACTGAAACAACAAACAAACAAACAAACAGACACAGACTGAAACAACAAACAAACAGACACAGACTGAAACAACAAACAAACAAACAAACAGACACAGACTGAAACAACAAACAAACAAACAGACACAGACTGAAACAACAAACAAACAAACAAACAGACACAGACTGAAACAACAAACAAACAAACAGACACAGACTGAAACAACAAACAAACAGACACAGACTGAAACAACAAACAAACAAACAGACACAGACTGAAACAACAAACAAACAAACAGACACAGACTGAAACAACAAACAAACAAACAAACAGACACAGACTGAAACAACAAACAAACAAACAAACAGACACAGACTGAAACAACAAACACACAAACAAACAGACACAGACTGAAACAACAAACAAACAAACAAACAGACACAGACTGAAACAACAAACAAACAAACAAACAGACACAGACTGAAACAACAAACAAACAAACAGACACAGACTGAAACAACAAACAAACAAACAAACAGACACAGACTGAAACAACAAACAAACAAACAAACAGACACAGACTGAAACAACAAACAAACAAACAAACAGACAGACTGAAACAACAAACAAACAAACAAACAGACACAGACTGAAACAACAAACAAACAGACACAGACTGAAACAACAAACAAACAAACAAACAGACACAGACTGAAACAACAAACAAACAAACAGACACAGACTGAAACAACAAACAAACAAACAAACAGACACAGACTGAAACAACAAACAAACAAACAGACACAGACTGAAACAACAAACAAACAAACAAACAGACACAGACTGAAACAACAAACAAAACAAACAGACACAGACTGAAACAACAAACAAACAAACAGACACAGACTGAAACAACAAACAAACAAACAAACAGACACAGACTGAAACAACAAACAAACAAACAGACACAGACTGAAACAACAAACAAACAAACAAACAGACACAGACTGAAACAACAAACAAACAAACAGACACAGACTGAAACAACAAACAAACAAACAAACAGACACAGACTGAAACAACAAACAAACAAACAAACAGACACAGACTGAAACAACAAACAAACAAACAAACAGACACAGACTGAAACAACAAACAAACAAACAGACACAGACTGAAACAACAAACAAACAAACAAACAGACACAGACTGAAACAACAAACAAACAAACAAACAGACAGACTGAAACAACAAACAAACAGACACAGACTGAAACAACAAACAAACAAACAAACAGACAGACTGAAACAACAAACAAACAGACACAGACTGAAACAACAAACAAACAGGGGTGCGTTTCCCGAACAACGACGGAGGTTAGCATTGAACTAACGTGGTACGATACATCGTTAAACTAACTCTCGTACTCTGTTCGTACCACCGTCTGAACTACACTGTTTCCAGATCAGTTCAGTCTGAAACTCACAAACCCTGTAATATAACACCAAAATATGAAATCAGGTAATTAATGTTCACCACTCATACCTGAACATACTGTAATCATAAAACTAACCACCAGAAACCACAACTATAATGATAGAATCAACAATTAACTGTAATAAAAATATCAATCAATAAAAAAATGTTTTATTATTATTATTTATTTTAGAAGAAAAAAATACAATAACTATTAGCAGGTCCACTGCACTCACAGGCTCAGGAAAATATATATGCGGAAAATAATGAAGAAAATAAATGAAAAAGAAATAATAAATAAATGAACATGTGGTTATTAATAAGATGGAGTGTAAAGAGTTAAACACGTTTCTCAGTAGTGCAGCAGAATGAACGTGTGAGGACATTCAGAAACACGTAGACCTGAGTTCGAGACCTGCTCACTGATCTGTTCTTCTAGTGGTTTTCCTCACAGTGAACGCTCTCAGTGATGAAGTACTGACTCCTTAAAGTTCTTTATTATTTACTCGTTTTCTCCTCTGATTTATATTTTTACACACTGACAAGAGAACACCATTTCGGTTCATAGGCCTGGAAATTCACACCGATACACATACAGGATCAGTTTAAAGGTCAGTCAGAAGTTCTCTACCTCCATGTTGTCCTCGGTCTTTTACATACCGGCAGGTCTTCTAGTAATAGTAATGTACAGCAGGTGGGAGATCTTCAAGAAACCACATGTACTTAATGCTCTACACTTGTATTAACCCTTATGCTGGTGGCCTGATGTCCTATAGTCCCCAGTAAAACTCACGAAAGCCACAATTCTCAGTGAGAGAACCTGAGAGCCTCGCCAGTGAGGTGGATTCCAACCATCAAATTAGATTTAAAACTGAAAAACACCTTCATCAGTTCAGCAGAAAAGAAAACATGGTAGGAAATCACCATCACCATCATCATACAGAAACAGGAGGAAGAGGAGGGACTTTGTCAGTGTGAGCAAGCTCTAAAGAAGGAGCAACAGAGGACTGCAATCTTACACCTCCTATAGAGGAGAGGGTTGTTGCCATCCTAGGCCCAGAAGTGCTGGACGGAGTTGCAGGGGGCAAAGATGTCTGTGGCATACACACCTCCCAGACATCAACCCCCCCACCCATCTTATCTTGGCCTATTAATCCCCAAGGATTAATCCCCCCCCCCCCCCACACACACACACACACACACATCCTTTTTATTTTACCCACAGCGTTTTCCTCCACTAAGTCTATTTTAGCACATCATCATCATCATCATCATCATCATCATCATCATCATCATCACTTTTACTTGTAGGTTAAACCCTTTCACATTTATTCTCTCACTGGCAACCAGTAGGTGAACAGCTTCCTGCCCCATTATTAAAAACACACAGGCTAATAGTCTGAACTCAGGTTTACAGCAGAACAAGCCACCGTTTTAAACCGAAACCCCACAGACAGCCTGTTTACCACCTCCTGCTCCTCCGGCTCCACCAGGAGCACCTCGGAGGTGAAATATGTTGAGAGAGTACAGTTCAGTGTGTGTTACACAGATTACACACGTGTGATATAGAGATATTTTTTAATGAATGCAGTTGCTTAGAAACAGAAATACAATCATGAATATTTATAGAACTACACCTTCAAAGTATTTGGGATCTAAATGTTCGTAGCAGAAGATGTTAATTTTCACTGACGCGCTTTACACCCCGGCGTCCGTCATCGATGATGTAATACACAGGAACTAATCTTCTAACCACACGTCTACGGCTGTAGCTCCAACTACACCGCTTAACGACAGTGTTTGAGAACGTTCGGTGGAACTATAGTTGCTTAACGATGGTTTGGACTATACAAGTTACCAGCGTGGTCACCTCCATAGTTCCAGCTCTGGTTTCAGGAAACAGATATAAACAATTCAGTCATTTATAAAGAAGTGATCAGTTTAGTTACAGGAAAGTAGAATAATCACATCTGCAGACGATTAGTTCAGAAACTGTCCGTATCAGACAGATGTTTACGTTAGACTGATATTTATAACTTTAATAAAGTTTATACTTCAAAAACAATTATCAACAGAATATTACTGAACATCAGCCTGCAGTTCCCAAATCAGTAATAATAATAATAATAATAATCACACTCACTCAGTTCAGCGGTGTATATATTTATATATTTATATAGATTTGTGTCAATTCATGAAATTCATGAAAAGCAAGAAGCACACAAACATAAACATAAACATAAACACAATAAATAAATAATAAATTCATTAATTATCAGCTCAGAAACTTTATTTCATATAAAATTACTGTTAAAGAAGCTTTTCTACTGAAACTGCTCGATTCTACTTCACTCCTACGTTCTGACCCAACACTGACCTCACCAACCTCCTGAACCCAAACACCTCCTGAACCCAAACACCTCCTGAACCCAAACACCTCCTGAACCCAAACACCTCCTGAACCCAATACCTCCTGAACCCAAACACCTCCTGAACCCAATACCTCCTGAACCCAAACACCTCCTGAACCCAATACCTCCTAAACCCAAACACCTCCTGAACCCAACACCTCCTGAACCCAAACACCTCCTGAACCCAATACCTCCTGAACCCAAACACCTCCTGAACCCAATACCTCCTGAACCCAAACACCTCCTGAACCCAAACACCTCCTGAACCCAATACCTCCTGAACCCAAACACCTCCTGAACCCA
>CM038726.1:39715529-39727015 GCA_021613375.1 Megaleporinus macrocephalus | reverse complement strand
TACCTCCACCTTCAGAACACCCCATCACCATTTCCAACCGTGAGATATACACCTACCTCACTTCAGAACAACCCATCACCATCTCCAACCGTGAGATATACACCTACCTCCACCTTCAGAACAACCCCATCACCATCTCCAACCGTGAGATATACACCTACCTTCAGAACAACCCCATCACCATCTCCAACCGTGAGATATACACCTACCTCCACCTTCAGAACACCCCATCACCATCTCCAACCGTGAGATATACACCTACCTCCACCTTCAGAACAACCCCATCACCATCTCCAACCGTGAGATATACACCTACCTCCACCTTCAGAACAACCCCATCACCATCTCCAACCGTGAGATATACACCTACCTCCACCTTCAGAACAACCCCATCACCATCTCCAACCGTGAGATATACACTTACCTTCAGAACACCCCCATCACCATCTCCAACCGTGAGATATACACCTACCTTCAGAACAACCCCATCACCATCTCCAACCGTGAGATATACACCTACCTTCAGAACACCCCCATCACCATCTCCAACCGTGAGATATACACCTACCTTCAGAACAACCCCATCACCATCTCCAACCGTGAGATATACACCTACCTTCAGAACAACCCCATCACCATCTCCAACCGTGAGATATACACTACCTTCAGAACAACCCCATCACCATCTCCAACCGTGAGATATACACCTACCTTCAGAACAACCCCATCACCATCTCCAACCGTGAGATATACACCTACCTTCAGAACACCCCATCATCTCCAACCGTGAGATATACACCTCCTACCTTCAGAACACCCCCATCACCATCTCCAACCGTGAGATATACACCTACCTCCACCTTCAGAACACCCCCATCACCATCTCCAACCGTGAGATATACACCTACCTTGAGAACACCCCCATCACCATCTCCAACCGTGAGATATACACCTACCTTCAGAACAACCCCATCACCATCTCCAACCGTGAGATATACACCTACCTTCAGAACAACCCCATCACCATCTCCAACCGTGAGATATACACCTACCTTCAGAACAACCCCATCACCATCTCCAACCGTGAGATATACACCTACCTTCAGAACAACCCCATCACCATCTCCAACCGTGAGATATACACCTACCTTCAGAACACCCCCATCACCATCTCCAACCGTGAGATATACACCTACCTTCAGACCACCCCTATCACCATCTCCAACCGTGAGATATACACCTACCTTCAGAACAACCCCATCACCATCTCCAACCGTGAGATATACACCTACCTTCAGAACACCCCCATCACCATCTCCAACCGTGAGATATACACCTACCTTCAGAACACCCCATCACCATCTCCAACCGTGAGATATACACCTACCTTCAGACACCCCATCACCATCTCCAACCGTGAGATATACACCTACCTTCAGAACAACCCCATCACCATCTCCAACCGTGAGATATACACCTACCTTCACAACACCCCCATCACCATCTCCAACCGTGAGATATACACCTACCTTCAGAACAACCCCATCACCATCTCCAACCGTGAGATATACACCTACCTTCAGAACACCCCCATCACCATCTCCAACCGTGAGATATGCACCTACCTCCACTCTCAGAACACCCCCATCACCATCTCCAACCGTGAGATATGCACCTACCTCCACCTTCAGAACACCCCATCACCATCTCCAACCGTGAGATATGCACCTACCTTCAGAACAACCCCATCACCATCTCCAACCGTGAGATATACACCTACCTCCACCTTCAGAACACCCCATCACCATCTCCAACCGTGAGATATACACCTACCTCCACCTTCAGAACAACCCCCATCACCATCTCCAACCGTGAGATATACACCTACCCTCCACCTTCAGAACAACCCCATCACCATCTCCAACCGTGTGAGAGATATACACTTACCTTCAGAACACCCCTATCACACATCTCCAACCGTGAGATATACAACCTACCTTCAGAACAAACCCCCATCCCATCTCCAACCGTGAGATATACACCTACCTTCAGAACAACCCCATCACCATCTCCAACCGTGAGATATACACCACTACCTTCAGAACAACCCCATCAGCCATCTCCAACCGTGAGATATACACCTACCTTCAGAACAACCCCATCACCATCTCCAACCGTGAGATATACACCTACCTTCAGAACACCCCCATCACCATCTCCAACCGTGAGATATGCACCTACCTACACCTTCAGAACACCCCATCACCATCTCCAACCGTGAGATATGCACCTACCTACACCTTCAGAACACCCCATCACCATCTCCAACCGTGAGATATGCACCTACCTTCAGAACAACCCCATCACCATCTCCAACCGTGAGATATACACCTACCTCCACCTTCAGAACAACCCCATCACCATCTCCAACCGTGAGATATACACCTACCTCCACCTTCAGAACAAGCCCAGTAACACGGTGGTGGTGGTGCAGTCGTGAAGTCTGTAGATGGTGAGATCACAGATCGGACAATCAGGGGACAGTTTGGACACGACCACTTCAGTCTTCAGAATTTGGTGACTGTGTTTTCACGGTCCTGCTCTCTGCTGCCTCTCAGACACGGCGCCCTCTGGAGGAGAGTTTGTGGTGTCGGTAGGGGAGCTCCTCTCTGATGTGGTGCTGGTGAATGTGAGCGTAGCAGGACGTGGGTTTAGTTTGGAGGAAGCCGAGAGGAACTCTATCCGAATCTCTCAGGTTCCCTTTCCCAACGGCACACATTCCTACCTGCTGCAGGTGCCCTTTACACACCCCCTCGTCACAACACAGGTGAGCATGCACTTCCACATTCAGCCCCACCACTGTGGCAACTACACGTCTTCATTCTGTAGATACGGATCTTTATTCTGTAGATATGGGTCTTTACTCTGTAGATACGGGTCTTCATTCTGTAGATACGGGTCTTTATTCTGTAGTTATGGGTCTTTATTCTGTAGATACGGGTCTTTATTCTGTAGATACGGGTCTTTATTCTGTAGATATGGGTCTTTACTCTGTAGATACGGGTCTATATTCTGTAGATACGGGTCTTTACTCTGTAGATACGGGTCTATATTCTGTAGATACGGGTCTTTATTCTGTAGTTTATGGGTCTTTATTCCTGTAGATAGACGGTACTTTATACTGTAGATACGGGTCTTTTTTGTAGTTATGAGTCTTCATTCTGGTAGATACGGGTCTTTATTCTGTAGATACGGGGTCTTTACTCTGTAATACGGGTCTTTTATTCTTGTTAGATACGGGTCTTTATTTCTGTAGATACGGGTCTTTATTCTGTAGATAGGGGTCTTTATTCTGTGGAGAGGGGTCTTTATTCTTTAGATAGGGGTCTTTATTCCTGTATGTTATGGGTCCTTTATTCTGTAGTATGGGTCTTTAATCTGTAGATACGGACGTCTTTATTCTGTAGATACGGGTCTTATTCAGTGAGATACGGGTCTTAATATCTGTAGATCGGGTCTGTATTCTGTAGATACGGGGTCTTTATTCTGTAGATATGGGTCTTTATTCTGTAGTTATGGGGTCTTTATTCTGTAGTTATGGGTCTTTATTCTGTAGTTATGGGTCTTTATTCTGTAGATACGGGTCTTTATTCTGTAGATACGGGTCTTTATTCTGTAGATACGGGTCTTTACTCTGTAGATATGGGTCTTTACTCTGTAGATATGGGTCTTTACTCTGTAGATACGGGTCTTTACTCTGTAGATACGGGTCTTTACTCTGTAGATATGGGTCTTTACTCTGTAGATACGGGTCTTTACTCTGTAGATACGGGTCTTTATTCTGTAGTTATGGGTCTTTATTCTGTAGTTATGGGTCTTTATTCTGTAGATACGGGTATTTATTAAATAAACAGTTTTTAATGAATAACTATTTATTTATTGGTTGGTTGGTTTGTGTGTTTGTTTATTGGTTGGTTGGTTTGTGTTTGTTTATTGGTTGGGGTTTTTTTTGTTTATTGGTTGGTTTGTGTTTGTTTATTGGTTGGTTGGTTTGTGTTTGTTTATTGGTTGGGGGTTTTTTTGTTTATTGGTTGGTTTGTGTTTGTTTATTGGTTGGGGTTTTTTTTGTTTATTGGTTGGTTTGTGTTTGTTTATTGGTTGGTTGGTTGGTTGGTGTATTGATTGGTTGTTTTATTGTTTGATTGGTTGGTTTATTTCTTTGTTTATTGGTTGGTTGGTTTGTTTATTGATTGATTGGTTGGTTGGTTTGTTTATTGATTGATTGGTTGGTTGGTTTGTTTATTGGTTGGTTGGTTGGTTGGTTTGTTTATTGATTGATTGGGTTTCTCACTGCAGTATTTGGGTAAAGGCCTCAGGAGCTACACTCTCTCTGTGCTCTTCACGCTGCTGCTCTCTCCTGATGGAGAAATCTTCCACGTTCCTGCTGATGTCCGCTCCAGCCTGCAGGACACAGGTGAGTCTGGGTGTACAGTCCAGGTGCATTCTGGGTGATATGTCAGTGTATACGATTGTTTCTATTTGATCATGTCCTCAGTGGTTCCACGGTTGGAGGGTGAGTGTCTGGAGCGTGCTGTGCGGATCCTGGTGCATTCTGGGAAGTTGCAGGCAGAGTGGACCTTGTATGTGGGAGGACTGAGGCTGGACTGGCAGCTGATTCGGGATGGACAGTACATTCTGGACACCACAGAGGAGTTGATCTCCATGGAGATCCCGCTGTACGCGCCAGGGATGGACTACAGGGTACATGTGCTGATGAACTGACGTCCGTGTTTATAGACGTTAGAACCGCATCACATCCACACCCAGCGACCTCACAACCACCTGGAACACCATATAAATAGTCTAGTAATCGCCTAGCAACAACAAAACAGCAACAGTAATCTTAAATAATATCAATAATCCTGATACATACTCCAGCACCTCAGCACTGATACAGGACTAACGCAGCCAATCAGAGCGCTGGATTCACACAAACACCATTCTGATCTAACATCCTGAGCCAATCACAGAGAGCGTGTGCTCAGACCGCAGGCAGACCGGCTCTGCGCTGATATTGATATTGAGAAGTGATCAGATCAGATTTGTGTGTGTAAGTCTGAATTAGGTCTGATACTCTGTGTCTCAGGGTTTGGACCTGCGTGGTCTGGCGGTGAGTGTGTGGGTCAGTTTGGTTCACGTGGAGACGCTGGAGGAGTACAGTCTCCTGCAGGAGTGCGTGATACCTGTGGAGGAAGTGCTGGGTAACGTTCACCTCCAACTTTATACACAAATATTATTTACTTACTGTTATTGATTTAAACTGTGATCTTGAATCCGCAGTGTGTCTGCCGGATGGTCAGATGGTGGCGCTGTTGGACATGTCTGGTGTTTTCCCTCCTGTGGATCCTAAACACACTGCCCTGCTGGACCCGTCCTGTGGCCCCCTGGAGACTGACCACTCCAGATCGCTGTTCAGATTCCCCGCAGAGTCCTGCGGGTCCACCGTTACTGTGAGTCTGTAGATCGTGTGAACATATCGCCCCCTACACCTCCTGTAGTGTATTACAGTCTGTCAGAACCGCCGTCGCCCCCTACGCTTCCTGTAGTGTATTACAGTCTGTCAGAACCGCCGTCGCCCCCTACGCTTCCTGTAGTGTATTACAGTCTGTCAGAACCGCCGTCGCCCCCTACGCTTCCTGTAGTGTATTTACAGTCTGTCAGAACCACCGTCGCCCCCTACGCTTCCTGTAGTGTATTACAGTCTGTCAGAACCGCCGTCGCCCCCTACGCTTCCTGTAGTGTATTACAGTCTGTCAGAACCCACCGTCGCCCCCTACGCTTCCTGTAGTGTATTACAGTCTGTCAGAACCGCCGTCGCCCCCTACGCTTCCTGTAGTGTATTACAGTCTGTCAGAACCGCCGTCGCCCCCTACGCTTCCTGTAGTGTATTACAGTCTGTCAGAACCGCCGTCGCCCCCTACGCCTCCTGTAGTGTATTACAGTCTGTCAGAACCACCGTCGCCCCCCTACGCTTCCTGTAGCGTATTACAGTCTGTCAGAACCACCGTCGCCCCCTACGCCTCCTGTAGCGTATTACAGTCTGTCAGAACCACCGTCGCCCCCTACGCCTCCTGTAGCGTATTACAGTCCGTCAGAACCACCGTCGCCCCCTACGCTTCCTGTAGTGTATTACAGTCCGTCAGAACCGCCGTCGCCCCCTACGCCTCCTGTAGCGTATTACAGTCCGTCAGAACCGCCGTCGCCCCCTACGCCTCCTGTAGCGTATTACAGTCTGTCAGAACCGCTGTCGCCCCCTACGCTTCCTGTAGCGTATTACAGTCTGTCAGAACCGCCGTCGCCCCCTACGCCTCCTGTAGCGTATTACAGTCTGTCAGAACCACCGTCGCCCCCTACGCTTCCTGTAGTGTATTACAGTCCGTCAGAACCGCCCGTCGCCCCCTACGCCTCCTGTAGCGTATTACAGTCCGTCAGAACCGCCGTTGCCCCCTACGCCTCCTGTAGCGTATTACAGTCTGTCAGAACCGCCGTCGCCCCCTACGCCTCCTGTAGCGTATTACAGTCTGTCAGAACCGCCGTCGCCCCCTACGCCTCCTGTAGCGTATTACAGTCTGCCAGAACCGCCGTCGCCCCCTACGCCTCCTGTAGCGTATTACAGTCCTGTCAGAACCGCCGTCGCCCCCCTACGCCTCCTGTAGCGTATTACAGTCTGTCAGAACCGCCGTCGCCCCCTACGCTTCCTGTAGTGTATTACAGTCTGTCAGAACCGCCGTCGCCCCCCTACGCCTCCTGTAGCGTATTACAGTCTGTCAGAACCGCCGTCGCCCCCTACGCCTCCTGTAGCGTATTACAGTCTGCCAGAACCGCCGTCGCCCCCTACGCCTCCTGTAGCGTATTACAGTCTGTCAGAACCGCCGTCGCCCCCTACGCCTCTGTAGCGTATTACAGTCTGTCAGAACCGCCGTCGCCCCCTACGCCTTCCTGTAGCGTATTACAGTCTGTCAGAACCGCCGTCGCCCCCTACGCTTCCTGTAGCGTATTACAGTCTGTCAGAACCCGCCGTCGCCCCCTACGCCTCCTGTAGCGTATTACAGTCTGTCAGAACCACCGTCGCCCCCCTACGCCTCCTGTAGCGTATTACAGTCTGTCAGAACCCACCGTCGCCCCCTACGCTTCCTGTAGTGTATTACAGTCCGTCAGAACCGCCGTCGCCCCCTACGCCTCCTGTAGCGTATTACAGTCCGTCAGAACCGCCGTTGCCCCCTACGCCTCCTGTAGCGTATTACAGTCTGTCAGAACCGCCGTCGCCCCCTACGCCTCCTGTAGCGTATTACAGTCTGTCAGAACCGCCGTCGCCCCCTACGCCTCCTGTAGCGTATTACAGTCTGCCAGAACCGGCCGTCGCCCCCTACGCCTCCTGTAGCGTATTACAGTCTGTCAGAACCGCCGTCGCCCCCCTACGCCTCCTGTAGCGTATTACAGTCTGTCAGAACCCGCCGTCGCCCCTACGCTTCCTGTAGTGTATTACAGTCTGTCAGAACCGCCGTCGCCCCCTACGCCTCCTGTAGCGTATTACAGTCTGTCAGAACCGCCGTCGCCCCCTACGCCTCCTGTAGCGTATTACAGTCTGCCAGAACCGCCGTCGCCCCCTACGCCTCCTGTAGTGTATTACAGTCTGTCAGAACCGCCGTCGCCCCCTACGCTTCCTGTAGTGTATTACAGTCTGTCAGAACCGCCGTCGCCCCCTACGCCTCCTGTAGCGTATTACAGTCTGTCAGAACCGCCGTCGCCCCCTACGCTTCCTGTAGCGTATTACAGTCTGTCAGAACCGCCGTCGCCCCCTACGCTTCCTGTAGCGTATTACAGTCTGTCAGAACCGCCGTCGCCCCCTACGCTTCCTGTAGCGTATTACTGAGTATTTGGATGTAAATGAGTAGATTAGAATAATATTCAGAATAAATCTGTTGTAATCTGGAGTAACTGGACTGTTTGTTGGTGTTTGAGGGAAATTGTTGTCTGGATTTATTTTTTGGAATGTTTTATTAAATTAGTTGTGTTTTGATTAATTTTGTGGTTGTAAAGTGTTAATAAAGTTTATTTAAAGAGGTGTGAAGTGTGGAGAGGCAGTGACCCACAGTGTAGCACCAGGGGTGAGTACTGCTGTGAAACAGAAAGAGGAGTGAGAGTGTTTCCTGTATTTGGGTGTGAAAAGGTTAAAGAGGTTCCAGCGTTCTGTAGTGCTCAATGGGTGTGAACTGTAAGGGATGATGGGAGTGCGGGTGGAGGTGCGGGTGGAGGGTGTGAACTGTAATGGTTGATGGGAGCGTGGGTGGAGGTGCGGGTGGAGGGTGTGAACTGTAATGGTTGATGGGAGCGTGGGTGGAGGTGCGGGTGGAGGGTGTGAACTGTAATGGTTGATGGGAGCGTGGGTGGAGGTGCGGGTGGAGGGTGTGAACTGTAATGGTTGATGGGAGCGTGGGTGGAGGTGCGGGTGGAGGGGGGGTGAAGATGATTCAGCTGTAAAGTACTTACTGTTACTTCATGCTCACCTGCACCTGTAACTCCTTCCAGCATCTGGACGGGTATGTGGTCTACACTAATGAAGTGAGGCACCTCCCCCCAGGCTCCTCCCACAACAGACCCCACCCACACCTGTCCTACAGGTGAGTGTGAGTGAGGAGTATTATTGCTCAGTCACTTATGAAGAGAGATGAGTTTCACTATTCACAAATATATATACATATACCCCAGTCTGAGTGTCTCAGCTCTCATATATATATATATACACACACACACACACAGTTATATACACGCACACACACACAGTTTTATATATATATATATACACACACACAGTTATATACACACACACAGTTATACACACGCGCACAGTTATTTATTTATATATATATATATATATATATATATACACACACACACACACAGTTATATACACGCACACACACACACACACACAGTTTTATATATATATATACACACACACACACACAGTTATACACACACACACACAGTTATACACACACACACACAGTTATATACACGCACACACACAGTTTTATATATATATATATATATATATATATATATATATATATATATATATATATATATATATATATATATATATATATATATACACACACACAGTTATATACACACACACAGTTATACACACGCGCACAGTTATTTATATATATATATATATATATATATACACACACACACAGTTATACACACACACACACACACACACACAGTTATATACACGCACACACACACACAGTTTTATATATATATATATATATACACACACACAGTTATATACACACACAGTTATACACACGCGCACAGTTATTTATATATATATATATATATATACACACACACACAGTTATACACACACACACACAGTTATATACACACACACAGTTATACACACACACAGTCTCAAAATCCATTTGATCCACAAACTCAGATTCAACACTTTATAAATAAATTTAAAAAAATCTACAATAACAGACTAATATTCATTTTCACATAGAAATAATAAACATCTATAAAAACCAGAAATATATATTTATAATTTAAGAGTTCCTACCAGTGGACACCCAGACTGGGGTATATATATTTGTGACGTGTGTGTGTGTATAACTGTGTGTGTGTGTGTGTGTGTGTGTTTCAGTGTTCCTCTGATTGTGTGTGTGTGTGTGTGTGTGTGTATAACTGTGTGTGTGTGTGTGTGTTTCTGTGTTCCTCTGATGTGTGTGTGTGTGTGTGTGTGTGTGTGTGTGTGTATAACTGTGTGTGTGTATAACTGTGTGTGTGTATAACTGTGTGTGTGTATAACTGTGTGTGTGTGTGTGTGTGTGTGTATAACTGTGTGTGTGTAACTGTGTGTGTGTGTATAACTGTGTGTGTGTGTGTTTCAGTGTTCCTCTGATTGTGTGTGTGTGTGTGTGTGTGTGTATAACTGTGTGTGTGTGTGTGTGTATAACTGTGTGTGTGTAACTGTGTGTGTGTGTGTGTATAACTGTGTGTGTGTGTGTGTGTTTCAGTGTTCCTCTGATTGTGTGTGTGTGTGTGTGTGTGTGTGTATAACTGTGTGTGTGTGTTTCAGTGTTCCTCTGATGTGTGTGTATGCGGAGAGTAAGCCTCGCACTGTGTCGATCTACAGTCCGCGCTCCACAGCGCCCCCTACACCTCTATACAAACAGGGCTCAGGTGAGGAGCTGCTCTGTTCTGACCAGTCTGTGTCCACTGTGTGGCGCTGTTGAGTTCTGAGGTTCTATCTGTTCTTTGTTTAGAGATAAAACGGCGCCCCCTGCCTGCGGGAGGATGACGAGCTGCCAGGTACGTGAGTTCTGCATTAAAGGGATAGTTTAGTAAAAACTGGTTACAGTTAATTAATAGTATTTGAGGATTAATTAAGAGTACTTTTAGTTTTTGGAACACAGGATCTACAGGCTAACAGGCTAGCACCGAGCTAACCCTGCCTCTCTCCATTTAACGCCGAGCTAACCCTGCTTCCCTCCAGTTAGCACTGAGCTAACCCTGCCTCTCTCCAGTTAGCACCGAGCTAACCCTGCCTCTCTCCAGTTAGCACCGAGCTAACCCTGCCTCTCTCCAGTTAGCACCGAGCTAACCCTGCTTCCCTCCAGTTAGCACCGAGCTAACCCTGCTTCCCTCCAGTTAGCACCGAGCTAACCCTGCTTCCCTCCAGTTAGCACCGAGCTAACCCTGCCTCTCTCCAGTTAGCACCGAGCTAACCCTGCCTCCCTCCAGTTAGAGCTAACCCTGCCTCTCTCCAGTTAGCACCGAGCTAACCCTGCTTCCCTCCAGTTAGCACCGAGCTAACCCTGCTTCCCTCCAGTTAGCACCGAGCTAACCCTGCTTCCCTCCAGTTAGCACCGAGCTAACCCTGCTTCCCTCCAGTTAGCACCGAGCTAACCCTGCTTCCCTCCAGTTAGCACCGAGCTAACCCTGCCTCTCTCCAGTTAGCACCGAGCTAACCCTGCCTCCCTCCAGTTAGAGCTAACCCTGCCTCTCTCCAGTTAGCACCGAGCTAACCCTGCTTCCCTTCAGTTAGCACCGAGCTAACCCTGCTTCCCTCCAGTTAGCACCGAGCTAACCCTGCTTCCCTCCAGTTAGCACCGAGCTAACCCTGCCTCTCTCCAGTTAGCACCGAGCTAACCCTGCCTCCCTCCAGTTAGAGCTAACCCTGCCTCCCTCCAGTTAGAGCTAACCCTGCTTCCCTCCAGTTAGCACCGAGCTAACCCTGCTTCCCTCCAGTTAGCACCGAGCTAACCCTGCTTCCCTCCAGTTAGCACCGAGCTAACCCTGCTTCCCTCCAGTTAGCACCGAGCTAACCCTTTCTCTCTCCAGTTAGCACCGAGCTAACCCTGCTTTCCTCCAGTTAGCACCGAGCTAACCCTGCTTCCCTCCAGTTA
>CM038726.1:39690529-39700529 GCA_021613375.1 Megaleporinus macrocephalus | reverse complement strand
TGTAAGGGGGCATAGTGGTGCTGGACTGTTGATTGTAAGGGGGGGGTAGTGGTGCTGGACTGTGGGTTGTTTAGTGGAGTAGTGGTGCTGGACTGTGGGCTGTTTAGTGGAGTAGTGGTGCTGGACTGTGGGCTGTAGGGGGTAGTGGTGCTGGACTGTTGACTGTAAGGGGGGGTAGTGGTGCTGGACTGTGGGTTGTTTAGTGGAGTAGTGGTGCTGGACTGTGGGCTGTTTAGTGGAGTAGTGGTGCTGGACTGTGGGCTGTTTAGTGGAGTAGTGGTGCTGGACTGTGGGCTGTAAGGGGTGGTAGTGGTGCTGGACTGTTGACTGTAAGGGGGGGTAGTGGTGCTGGACTGTGGGTTGTTTAGTGGAGTAGTGGTGCTGGACTGTGGGTTGTTTAGTGGAGTAGTGGTGCTGGACTGTGGGCTGTTTAGTGGAGTAGTGGTGCTGGACTGTGGGCTGTAGGGGGTAGTGGTGCTGGACTGTTGACTGTAAGGGGGGGTAGTGGTGCTGGACTGTGGGTTGTTTAGTGGAGTAGTGGTGCTGGACTGTGGGGCTGTTTAGTGGAGTAGTGGTGCTGGACTGTGGGCTGTTTAGTGGAGTAGTGGTGCTGGACTGTGGGCTGTTTAGTGGAGTAGTGGTGCTGGACTGTGGGCTGTTTAGTGGAGTAGTGGTGCTGGATTGTGGGCTGTTTAGTGGAGTAGTGGTGCTGGACTGTGGTATGTAGGGAGTTAGTGGTGCTGGACTGTGGGCTGTGTAGTGGGGTAGTGGTGCTGGACTGTGGGTTGTTTAGTGGAGTAGTGGTGCTGGACTGTGGGCTGTAGGGGGTAGTGGTGCTGGACTGTGGGCTGTTTAGTGGAGTAGTGGTGCTGGACTGTGGGTTGTTTAGTGGAGTAGTGGTGCTGGACTGTGGGCGGTAAGGGGGGGGTAGTGGTGCTGGACTGTTGACTGTAAGGGGGGGTAGTGGTGCTGGACTGTGGGTTGTTTAGTGGAGTAGTGGTACTGGACTGTGGGCTGTTTAGTGGAGTAGTGGTGCTGGACTGTGGGCTGTAGGGGGTAGTGGTGCTGGACTGTTGACTGTAAGGGGGGGTAGTGGTGCTGGACTGTGGGTTGTTTAGTGGAGTAGTGGTGCTGGACTGTGGGCTGTTTAGTGGAGTAGTGGTGCTGGACTGTGGGTTGTTTAGTGGAGTAGTGGTGCTGGACTGTGGGCTGTTTAGTGGAGTAGTGGTGCTGGACTGTGGGTTGTTTAGTGGAGTAGTGGTGCTGGACTGTGGGTTGTTTAGTGGAGTAGTGGTGCTGGACTGTGGGCTGTTTAGTGGAGTAGTGATGCTGGACTGTGGGCTGTAGTGGTGCTGGACTGTGGGCTTTTTAGTGGGGTAGTGGTGCTGGATTGTGGGCTGTAGGGGGGTAGTGGTGCTGGACTGTGGGCTGTAGGGGGTAGTGGTGCTGGACTGTGGGCTGTAGGGGGTAGTGGTGCTGGACTGTGGGCTGTAGGGGGTAGTGGCGCTGGACTGTGGGCTGTTTAGTGGAGTAGTGGTGCTGGACTGTGGGCTGTTTAGTGGAGTAGTGGTGCTGGACTGTGGGCTGTTTAGTGGAGTAGTGGTGCTGGACTGTGGGCTGTTTAGTGGAGTAGTGGTGCTGGATTGTGGGCTGTTTAGTGGAGTAGTGGTGCTGGACTGTGGGATGTAGGGAGTTAGTGGTCCTGGACTGTGGGCTGTGTAGTGGGGTAGTGGTGCTGGACTGTGGGCTTTTTAGTGTAGTAGTGGTGCTGGATTGTGGGCTGTAGGGAGGTAGTGGTGCTGGATTGTGGAGTGTAGGGGGTTGTGGTGCTGGACTGTGGGCTGTTTAGGGGGGTAGTGGTGCTGGACTGTGGGCTGTTAAGTGGAGTAGTGGTGCTGGACTGTGGGCTGTTTAGTGGAGTAGTGGTGCTGGACTGTGGGCTGTTTAGTGGAGTAGTGGTGCTGGACTGTGGGCTGTTTAGTGGAGTAGTGGTGCTGGACTGTGGGCTGTAGGGAGGTAGTGGTGCTGGACTGTGGGCTGTGTAGTGGGGTAGTGGTGCTGGACTGTGGGCTTTTTAGTGTAGTAGTGGTGCTAGATTGTGGGCTGTAGGGAGGTAGTGGTGCTGGATTGTGGGCTGTAGGGAGGTAGTGGTGCTGGACTGTGGGCTGTAGGGAGGTAGTGGTGCTGGATTGTGGGCTGTAGTGGGGTAGTTGTGCGGAATTTTGGGCTGTAGGGGGGTAGTGGTGCTGGACTGTGGGCTGTAAGGGGGTAGTGGTGCTGGACTGTGGGCTGTAGGGAGGTAGTGGTGCTGGACTGTGGGCTGTAGGGAGGTAGTTGTGCTGGATTGTGGGCTGTAGTGGGGTAGTGGTGCTGGATTGTGGGCTGTAGGGGGGTAGTGGTGCTGGATTGTGGGCTGTAGGGGGGTAGTGGTGCTGGATTGTGGGCTGTAGGGGGGTAGTGGTGCTGGATTGTGGGCTGTAGGGGGGTAGTGGTGCTGGATTGTGGGCTGTAGGGGGGTAGTGGTGCTGGATTGTGGGCTGTAGGGGGGTAGTGGTGCTGGACTGTGGGTTGTTTAGTGGAGTAGTGGTGCTGGACTGTGGGTTGTTTAGTGGAGTAGTGGTGCTGGACTGTGGGTTGTTTAGTGGAGTAGTGGTGCTGGACTGTGGGCTGTTAGGGGGTAGTGGTGCTGGACTGTGGGCTGTTTAGTGGAGTAGTGGTGCTGGACTGTGGGCTGTTTAGTGGAGTAGTGGTGCTGGACTGTGGGCTGTAAGGGGGCGTAGTGGTGCTGGACTGTTGACTGTAAGGGGGGGTAGTGGTGCTGGACTGTGGGTTGTTTAGTGGAGTAGTGGTGCTGGACTGTGGGCTGTTTAGTGGAGTAGTGGTGCTGGACTGTGGGCTGTTTAGTGGAGTAGTGGTGCTGGACTGTGGGCTGTTTAGTGGAGTAGTGGTGCTGGACTGTGGGTTGTTTAGTGGAGTAGTGGTGCTGGACTGTGGGTTGTTTAGTGGAGTAGTGGTGCTGGACTGTGGGTTGTTTAGTGGAGTAGTGATGCTGGACTGTGGGCTGTAGTGGTGCTGGACTGTGGGCTTTTTAGTGGGGTAGTGGTGCAGGATTGTGGGCTGTAGGGGGTAGTGGTGCTGGATTGTGGGCTGTAGGGGGGTAGTGGTGCTGGACTGTGGGCTGTAGGGGGTAGTGGTGCTGGACTGTGGGCTGTAGGGGGTAGTGGTGCTGGACTGTGGGCTGTAGGGGATAGTGGTGCTGGATTGTGGGCTGTTTAGTGGAGTAGTGGTGCTGGACTGTGGGATGTAGGGAGTTAGTGGTGCTGGACTGTGGGCTGTGTAGTGGGGTAGTGGTGCTGGACTGTGGGTTGTTTAGTGGAGTAGTGGTGCTGGACTGTGGGCTGTAGGGGGTAGTGGTGCTGGACTGTGGGCTGTTTAGTGGAGTAGTGGTGCTGGACTGTGGGTTGTTTAGTGGAGTAGTGGTACTGGACTGTGGGCTGTAAGGGGGGGTAGTGGTGCTGGACTGTTGACTGTAAGGGGGGGTAGTGGTGCTGGACTGTGGGTTGTTTAGTGGAGTAGTGGTGCTGGACTGTGGGCTGTTTAGTGGAGTAGTGGTGCTGGACTGTGGGCTGTAGGGGGTAGTGGTGCTGGACTGTTGACTGTAAGGGGGGGTAGTGGTGCTGGACTGTGGGTTGTTTAGTGGAGTAGTGGTGCTGGACTGTGGGCTGTTTAGTGGAGTAGTGGTGCTGGACTGTGGGCTGTTTAGTGGAGTAGTGGTGCTGGACTGTGGGCTGTTTAGTGGAGTAGTGGTGCTGGACTGTGGGCTGTTTAGTGGAGTAGTGGTGCTGGATTGTGGGCTGTTTAGTGGAGTAGTGGTGCTGGACTGTGGGATGTAGGGAGTTAGTGGTGCTGGACTGTGGGCTGTGTAGTGGGGTAGTGGTGCTGGACTGTGGGTTGTTTAGTGGAGTAGTGGTGCTGGACTGTGGGCTGTAAGGGGGGGTAGTGGTTCTGGACTGTTGACTGTAAGGGGGGGTAGTGGTGCTGGACTGTGGGTTGTTTAGTGGAGTAGTGGTGCTGGACTGTGGGCTGTTTAGTGGAGTAGTGGTGCTGGACTGTGGGCTGTAGGGGGTAGTGGTGCTGGACTGTTGACTGTAAGGGGGGGTAGTGGTGCTGGACTGTGGGTTGTTTAGTGGAGTAGTGGTGCTGGACTGTGGGCTGTTTAGTGGAGTAGTGGTGCTGGACTGTGGGCTGTTTAGTGGAGTAGTGGTGCTGGACTGTGGGCTGTTTAGTGGAGTAGTGGTGCTGGACTGTGGGCTGTTTAGTGGAGTAGTGGTGCTGGATTGTGGGCTGTTTAGTGGAGTAGTGGTGCTGGACTGTGGGATGTAGGGAGTTAGTGGTGCTGGACTGTGGGCTGTGTAGTGGGGTAGTGGTGCTGGACTGTGGGTTGTTTAGTGGAGTAGTGGTGCTGGACTGTGGGCTGTAGGGGGTAGTGGTGCTGGACTGTGGGCTGTTTAGTGGAGTAGTGGTGCTGGACTGTGAGTTGTTTAGTGGAGTAGTGGTGCTGGACTGTCGGCTGTAAGGGGGGGTAGTGGTGCTGGACTGTTGACTGTAAGGGGGGTAGTGGTGCTGGACTGTGGGCTGTTTAGTGGAGTAGTGGTGCTGGACTGTGGGTTGTTTAGTGGAGTAGTGGTGCTGGACTGTGGGCTGTTTAGTGGAGTAGTGGTGCTGGACTGTGGGTTGTTTAGTGGAGTAGTGGTGCTGGACTGTGGGCTGTAAGGGGGTAGTGGTGCTGGACTGTGGGCTGTAGGGAGGTAGTGGTGCTGGACTGTGGGCTGTAGGGAGGTAGTGGTGCTGGATTGTGGGCTGTAGTGGGGTAGTGGTGCTGGATTGTGGGCTGTAGGGGGGTAGTGGTGCTGGATTGTGGTCTGTAGGGGGGTAGTGGTGCTGGATTGTGGGCTGTAGGGGGGTAGTGGTGCTGGATTGTGGGTTGTAGGGGGGTAGTGGTGCTGGGCTGTAAGGGGGTAGTGGTGCTGGACTGTGGGTTGTTTAGTGGAGTAGTGGTGCTGGACTGTGGGTTGTTTAGTGGAGTAGTGGTGCTGGGCTGTGGGTTGTTTAGTGGAGTAGTGATGCTGGACTGTGGGCTGTAGTGGTGCTGGACTGTGGGCTTTTTAGTGGGGTAGTGGTGCTGGATTGTGGGCTGTAGGGGGGTAGTGGTGCTGGACTGTGGGCTGTAGGGGGTAGTGGTGCTGGACTGTGCGCTGTAGGGGGTAGTGGTGATGGACTGTGGGCTGTTTAGTGGAGTAGTTGTGATGGACTGTGGGCTGTTTATTGGAGTAGTGGTGCTGGACTGTGGGCTGTTTAGTGGAGTAGTGGTGCTGGACTGTGGGCTGCTTAGTGGAGTAGTGGTGCTGGATTGTGGGCTGTTTAGTGGAGTAGTGGTGCTGGACTGTGGGATGTAGGGAGTTAGTGGTGCTGGACTGTGGGCTGTGTAGTGGGGTAGTGGTGCTGGACATTGGGCTTTTTAGTGTAGTAGTGGTGCTGGATTGTGGGCTGTAGGGAGGTAGTGGTGCTGGATTGTGGGGTGTAGGGGGTTGTGGTGCTGGACTGTGGGCTGTTTAGGGGGGTAGTGGTGCTGGACTGTGGGCTGTTTAGTGGAGTAGTGGTGCTGGATTGTGGGCTGTTTAGTGGAGTAGTGGTGCTGGACTGTGGGCTGTTTAGTGGAGTAGTGGTGCTGGACTGTGGGCCGTAGGGAGGTAGTGGTGCTGGACTGTGGACTGTGTAGTGGGGTAGTGGTGCTGGACTGTGGGCTTTTTAGTGTAGTAGTGGTGCTGGATTGTGGGCTGTAGGGAGATAGTGGTGCTGGATTGTGGGTTGTAGGGAGGTAGTGGTGCTGGACTGTGGGCTGTAGGGAGGTAATGGTGCTGGACTGTGGGCTGTAAGGGGGTAGTGGTGCTGGACTGTGGGCTGTAAGGGGGTAGTGGTGCTGGACTGTGGGCTGTAGGGAGGTAGTGGTGCTGGACTGTGAGCTGTAGGGAGGTAGTGGTGCTGGATTGTGGGCTGTAGGGAGGTAGTGGTGCTGGATTGTGGGCTGTAGTGGGGTAGTGGTGCTGAATTGTGGGCTGTAGGGGGGTAGTGGTGCTGGACTGTGGGCTGTAAGGGGGTAGTGGTGCTGGACTGTGGGCTGTAGGGAGGTAGTGGTGCTGGACTGTGGGCTGTAGGGAGGTAGTGGTGCTGGATTGTGGGCTGTAGTGGGGTAGTGGTGCTGGATTGTGGGCTGTAGGGGGGTAGTGGTGCTGGATTGTGGGCTGTAGGGGGGTAGTGGTGCTGGACTGTGGGCTGTAGGGGGGTAGTGGTGCTGGATTGTGGGTTGTAGGGGGGTAGTGGTGCTGGGCTGTAAGGGGGTAGTGGTGCTGGACTGTGGGCTGTAGGGAGGTAGTGGTGTTGGACTGTGGGCTGTAGGGAGGTAGTGGTGCTGGATTGTGGGCTGTAGGGAGGTAGTGGTGCTGGATTGTGGGCTGTAGTGGGGTAGTGGTGCTGGATTGTGGGCTGTAGGGGGGTAGTGGTGCTGGACTGTGGGCTGTAAGGGGGTAGTGGTGCTGGACTGTGGGCTGTAGGGAGGTAGTGGTGCTGGATTGTGGGCTGTAGTGGGGTAGTGGTGCTGGATTGTGGGCTGTAGGGTGGTAGTGGTGCTGGATTGTGGGCTGTAGGGGGTAGTGGTGCTGGATTGTGGGCTGTAGGGGGTAGTGGTGCTGGCCTGTAAGGGGGTAGTGGTGCTGGACTGTGGGCTGTAGGTAGGTAGTGGTGCTGGACTGTTGGCTGTAGGGAGGTAGTGGTGCTGGATTGTGGGCTGTAGTGGGGTAGTGGTGCTGGATTGTGGGCTGTAGGGGGGTAGTGGTGCTGGACTGTGGGCTGTAGGGAGGTAGTGGTGCTGGACTGTGGGCTGTAGGGAGTTAGTGGTGCTGGATTGTGGGCTGTAGGGAGGTAGTGGTGCTGGACTGTGGGCTGTAGGGAGGTAGTGGTGCTGGACTGTGGGCTGTAGGGAGGTAGTGGTCCTGGACTGTGGGCTTTAGGGAGGTAGTGGTGCTGGACTGTGGGCTGTAGGGAGGTAGTGGTGCTGGACTGTGGGCTGTAGGGAGGTAGTGGTGCTGGATTGTGGGCTGTTGGGGGGTAGTGGTGCCTGACTGTGGGCTGTAGGGAGGTAGTGGTGCTGGATTGTGGGCTGTAGGGGGGTAGTGGTGCTGGACTGTGGGCTGTAGGGGGGTAGTGGTGCTGGACTGTGGGCTGTAGGGAGGTAGTGGTGCTGGACTGTGGGCTGTAGGGAGGTAGTGGTGCTGGATTGTGGGCTGTAGGGGGGTAGTGGTGCTGGATTGTGGGCTGTAGGGGGTTAGTGGTGCTGGACTGTGGGCTGTAGGGAGGTAGTGGTGCTGGACTGTGGGCTGTAGGGAGGTAGTGGTGCTGGACTGTGGGCTGTAGGGAGGTAGTGGTGCTGGACTGTGGGCTGTAAGGAGGTAGTGGTGCTGGACTGTGGGCTGTAAGGGGGTAGTGGTGCTGGACTGTGGGCTGTAGGGAGGTAGTGGTGCTGGACTGTGGGCTGTTTAGTGGAGTAGTGGTGCTGGACTGTGGGCTGTTTAGTGGAGTAGTGGTGCTGGATTGTGGGCTGTTTAGTGGAGTAGTGGTGCTGGACTGTGGGATGTAGGGAGTTAGTGGTGCTGGACTGTGGGCTGTGTAGTGGGGTAGTGGTGCTGGACTGTGGGTTGTTTAGTGGAGTAGTGGTGCTGGACTGTGGGCTGTAGGGGGTAGTGGTGCTGGACTGTGGGCTGTTTAGTGGAGTAGTGGTGCTGGACTGTGGGTTGTTTAGTGGAGTAGTGGTGCTGGACTGTGGGCTGTAAGGGGGGGTAGTGGTGCTGGACTGTTGACTGTAAGGGGGGGTAGTTGTGCTGGACTGTGGGTTGTTTAGTGCAGTAGTGGTGCTGGACTGTGGGCTGTTTAGTGGAGTAGTGGTGCTGGACTGTGGGCTGTAGGGGGTAGTGGTGCTGGACTGTTGACTGTAAGGGGGGGTAGTGGTGCTGGACTGTGGGTTGTTTAGTGGAGTAGTGGTGCTGGACTGTGGGCTGTTTATTGGAGTAGTGGTGCTGGACTGTGGGCTGTTTAGTGGAGTAGTGGTGCTGGACTGTGGGCTGTTTAGTGGAGTAGTGGTGCTGGACTGTGGGCTGTTTAGTGGAGTAGTGGTGCTGGACTGTGGGCTGTTTAGTGGAGTAGTGGTGCTGGATTGTGGGCTGTTTAGTGGAGTAGTGGTGCTGGACTGTGGGATGTAGGGAGTTAGTGGTGCTGGACTGTGGGCTGTGTAGTGGGGTAGTGGTGCTGGACTGTGGGTTGTTTAGTGGAGTAGTGGTGCTGGACTGTGGGCTGTAGGGGGTAGTGGTGCTGGACTGTGGGTTGTTTAGTGGAGTAGTGGTGCTGGACTGTGGGCTGTAAGGGGGGGTAGTGGTGCAGGACTGTTGACTGTAAGGGGGGGTAGTGGTGCTGGACTGTGGGTTGTTTAGTGGAGTGGTGGTGCTGGACTGTGGGCTGTTTAGTGGAGTAGTGGTGCTGGACTGTGGGCTGTAGGGGGTAGTGGTGCTGGACTGTTGACTGTAAGGGGGGGTAGTGGTGCTGGACTGTGGGTTGTTTAGTGGAGTAGTGGTGCTGGACTGGGTCTGTTTAGTGGAGTAGTGGTGCTGGACTGTGGGTTGTTTAGTGGAGTAGTGGTGCTGGACTGTGGGTTGTTTAGTGGAGTAGTGGTGCTGGACTGTGGGTTGTTTAGTGGAGTAGTGGTGCTGGACTGTGGGTTGTTTAGTGGAGTAGTGGTGCTGGACTGTGGGTTGTTTAGTGGAGTAGTGGTGCTGGACTGTGGGTTGTTTAGTGGAGTAGTGGTGCTGGACTGTGGGCTGTTTAGTGGAGTAGTGGTGCTGGACTGTGGGCTGTAGGGGGTAGTGGTGCTGGACTGTGGGCTGTTTAGTGGAGTAGTGGTGCTGGACTGTGGGTTGTTTAGTGGAGTAGTGGTGCTGGATTTTGGGCTGTAGGGGGGTAGTGGTGCTGGATTTTGGGCTATAGGGGGGTAGTGGTGCTGGATTGTGGGCTGTAGGGAGGTAGTGGTGCTGGATTGTGGGCTGTAGGGGGGTAGTGGTGCTGGATTGTGGGCTGTAGGGGGGTAGTGGTGCTGGATTGTGGGCTGTAGTGAGGTAGTGGTGCTGGATTGTGGGCTGTAGGGGGGTAGTGGTGCTGGATTGTGGGCTGTAGGGAGGTAGTGGTGCTGGATTGTGGGCTGTAGGGGGGTAGTGGTGCTGGATTTTGGGCTGTAGGGGGGTAGTGGTGCTGGATTGTGGGCTGTAGGGGGGTAGTGGTGCTGGATTGTGGGCTGTAGTGAGGTAGTGGTGCTGGATTGTGGGCTGTAGTGGGGTAGTGGTGCTGGATTGTGGGCTGTAGGGGGTAGTGGTGCTGGACTGTGGGCTGTAGGGAGGTAGTGGTGCTGGACTGTGGGCTGTTTAGTGAGGTAGTGTGTGGTGATGGACGTTCTGCCCTCTCTCACCTCTCGCTGACCTCATACACCTGCAGGATGTTGGAGAAGAGTGACTTCCTGTCGTGGATGACCAGCGTGTCGTCCAGCTCGCGAGACCCCAGGAAGTGATCTTTAAGGACCCTCAGTGAGCGCAGGTACGACGCCTCAGACGTCAACACCTCAAACATACACTGACAGAGAGATCACCGTCAACCAGGTCCTACAATACCATAGCAACAGACACACTCACTCTCTCTCTCTCTCTCTCTCTCTCTGTATCTCTCTCTCTGTATCTCTCTCTCTGTATCTCTCTCTCTGTATCTCTCTCTCTGTATCTCTCTCTCTGTATCTCTCTCTCTCTGTATCTCTCTCTCTCTGTATCTCTCTCTCTCTCTCTCTGTATCTCTCTCTCTCTCTCTCTCTCTGTATCTCTCTCTGTATCTCTCTGTATCTCTCTCTGTCTCT
>CM038726.1:39678029-39685529 GCA_021613375.1 Megaleporinus macrocephalus | reverse complement strand
ATCTGTAGAGTTAGCTGTAGCATTAGCGTTAGCTGTAGCGTTAGCAGTAGCGGTAGCGTTAGCTGTATTATTAGCTGTAGTGTTAGCTGTATTATTAGCGGTAGCTGTAGCATTAGCGGTAGCGTTAGTGGTAGCGTTAGCTGTAGCGTTAGCTGTAGTGTTAGCGTTAGCTGTAGCGTTAGCAGTAGCGGTAGAGGTAGCTGTATTATTAGTGTTAGCGTTAGCTGTAGTATTAGCGGTAGCGGTAGCTGTAGCATTAGCGGTAGTATTAGCTGTATTATTAGCTGTAGTGTTTGCTGTATTATTAGCGGTAGCGTTAGCTGTATTAGCGGTAGCGGTAGTGTTAGTGGTAGTGTTAGCGGTAGCATTAGCTGTAGTGTTAGCTGTATTATTAGCGGTAGCTTTAGCTGTAGTGTTAGCTGTATTATTAGCGGTAGAGTTAACGTTAGTGTTAGCTGTATTATTAGCGGTAGCGTTAGCTGTAGCGGTAGCGGTAGCTGTAGCATTAGCGGTAGCGTTAGCTGTCGCGGTAGCTGTAGCGTTAGTGGTAGTGTTAGCATTAGTGTTAGCTGTATTATTTGCGTTAGCGGTAGTGTTAGCTGTATTATTAGCGTTAGCGTTAGTGGTAGTGTTAGCTGTATTATTAGCGTTAGCAGTAGCGTTAGCGGTAGTGTTAGCTGTATTATTAGCATTAGCGTTAGCTGTAGTATTAGCGGTAGCGTTAGCATTAGTGTTAGCTGTATTATTAGCGTTAGCGGTAGCGTTAGCATTAGTGTTAGCTGTATTATTAGCGTTAGCGGTAGCGTTAACTGTAGTGTTAGCGGTAGTGTTAGCTGTAGTGTTAGCGGTAGTGTTAGCTGTAGTATTAGCGTTAGCGGTAGCGTTAACTGTAGTGTTAGCTGTATTATTAGCGGTAGCTGTAGTATTAGCGGTAGCGTTAGCTGTGTGCTGTGAGTAGAGCTGAAGGTCTTACCCCGGTTCCTCTCTGGTGTTTGAATGTTTGCCGGAGCTCCTCCGAGCCTCTGGAAGGTGGAGAGTGAGTGGTTACTCCTGAGTACTGGAGTGTAGGTGTGTGTGCTGCAGTGTGGCTGGTCAGTTGGTTCAGTACTCTGGTGGTAGGTGTACCTCAGGGCTCTGTACTGGGATCAGTTTCACTTCCTGTTTTATTGTGTATGTACTGCTGTTTCTGTACGTTACCTAACTTTGGCTTTCCTGTGGGCGGAGCTCCACTTCCTCTTTCACAGGCGCTGGGTGATCTGATTGGTGGACGACCTCCCCTAGGGGACAGCATATAGGCGAGGACGGGCTGGGTGGCCCGCCTGTCTTTCTGAAGGATGCGCCGGGTGGGCTGTGGGCGTGGTGGGGGTGTGGGCCTCGGGGGTGGAGTTGGGGGTGTGGGCGTGTTCTCATCAGAAGGCAGGAGCTCCAGGTAGACAGGCTCCTCGACGAGGGCGTGGTCAGTTTGCTGCTTGTGCCGGTCCATTGGAAGGGTCTTGGCCGGGGTCTCCCCCGGGGTCTTCTCCGGGGTCTTCTCCGGGGTCTCTGCCGGATCCGGCCGATGGAGTAACACTTCCACACTTTCGTACAAGCACTCGCTCTCGGCCGGCCTCTGCGGGCTGTGGTGGAGCAGGAAGTTCTGGCAGTTGATGCACTGAGGCATTGTGGGAGATTTCACAGAGTCCCTCTTCCTCCTTCCTCCTTCGTCTTCGCTCCTCAGCGACTCGCGGTTCTTCTGGTTTCCGTGGTTCTTCTCCTCCGTTTGCAGTGGAACCCACACCAGCTTCATGCCGGGCCGCTGCAGGTGGCAGATGCAGTGACAGTGTTTCTCCTGCAGGGGGCAGGAGGGTGTGCTTGGCACCTCCTCCTCCCGTCTGGCCACACCCCCACTGTCCTCCATCTCACTCCCGTCAGGCTCTGGAGGGGAAGAGGAGCAGATCATTACAGCTTCCTGTGATTTTATCATTGAATCAGGCTGAGAGGGTGGAGCTAAGCTGCTGTAGGCTGAGTGGGTGGAGCTAAACTGCTGTAGACTGAATGGGTGGAGTTAAGCTGCTGTAGGCTGAATGGGTGGAGTTAAGCTGCTGTAGGCTGAATGGGTGGAGTTAAGCTGCTGTAGGCTGAATGGGTGGAGCTAAGCTGCTGTAGGCTGAATGGGTGGAGTTAAGCTGCTGTAGGCTAAGTGGGTGGAGTTAAGCCGCTGTAGGCTGAGTGGGTGGAGTTAAGCCGCTGTAGGCTGAGTGGGTGGAGCTAAGCTGCTGTAGGCTGAGTGGGTGGAGCTAAGCTGCTGTAGGCTGAGTGGGTGGAGCTAAGCTGCTGTAGGCTGAATGGGTGGAGTTAAGCCGCTGTAGGCTGAGTGGGTGGAGTTAAGCCGCTGTAGGCTGAGTGGGTGGAGCTAAGCTGCTGTAGGCTGAGTGGGTGGAGCTAAGCTGCTGTAGGCTGAGTGGGTGGAGCTAAGCTGCTGTAGGCTGAATGGGTGGAGTTAAGCTGCTGTAGGCTGAATGGGTGGAGTTAAGCTGCTGTAGGCTGAGTGGGTGGAGTTAAGCCGCTGTAGGCTGAGTGGGTGGAGCTAAGCTGCTGTAGGCTGAGTGGGTGGAGTTAAGCTGCTGTAGGCTAAGTGGGTGGAGTTAAGCCGCTGTAGGCTGAGTGGGTGGAGTTAAGCCGCTGTAGGCTGAGTGGGTGGAGTTAAGCCGCTGTAGGCTGAGTGGGTGGAGCTAAACTGCTGTAGGCTGAATGGGTGGAGTTAAGCTGCTGTAGGCTGAATGGGTGGAGTTAAGCTGCTGTAGGCTGAGTGGGTGGAGCTAAGCTGCTGTAGGCTGAATGGGTGGAGTTAAGCTGCTGTAGGCTAAGTGGGTGGAGTTAAGCCGCTGTAGGCTGAGTGGGTGGAGTTAAGCCGCTGTAGGCTGAGTGGGTGGAGCTAAACTGCTGTAGGCTGAGTGGGTGGAGCTAAGCTGCTGTAGGCTGAGTGGGTGGAGCTAAGCTGCTGTAGGCTGAGTGGGTGGAGCTAAGCTGCTGTAGGCTGAGTGGGTGGAGCTAAACTGCTGTAGGCTGAGTGGGTGGAGCTAAGCTGCTGTAGGCTGAATGGGTGGAGCTAAGCTGCTATAGGCTGAGTGGGTGGAGTTAAGCTGCTGTAGGCTGAGTGGGTGGAGCTGAACTGCTGTAGGCTGAGTGGGTGGAGTTAAGCTGTTGTAGGCTGAGTGGGTGGAGTTAAGCTGCTGTAGGCTGAGTGGGTGGAGTTAAGCTGCTGTAGGCTGAGTGGGTGGAGTTAAGCTGCTGTAGGGGTGGAGTTAAGCTGCTGTAGGCTCAGTGGGTGGAGCTAAGCTGCTGTAGGCTGAGTGGGTGGAGCTAAGCTGCTGTAGGCTGAGTGGGTGGAGCTAAGCTGCTGTAGGCTGAGTGGGTGGAGCTAAACTGCTGTAGGCTGAGTGGGTGGAGTTAAGCTGCTGTAGGCTGAGTGGGTGGAGCTAAACTGCTGTAGGCAGAGTGGGTGGAGCTAAGCTGCTGTAGGCTCAGTGGGTGGAGTTAAGCTGCTTTAGGCTGAGTGGGTGGAGCTAAGCTGCTGTAGGCTCAGTGGGTGGAGCTAAGCTGCTGTAGGCTGAGTGGGTGGAGCTAAGCTGCTGTAGGCTGAGTGGGTGGAGCTAAGCTGCTGTAGGCTGAGTGGGTGGAGCTAAACTGCTGTAGGCAGAGTGGGTGGAGCTAAGCTGCTGTAGGCTCAGTGGGTGGAGTTAAGCTGCTTTAGGCTCAGTGGGTGGAGCTAAGCTGCTGTAGGCTCAGTGGGTGGAGCTAAGCTGCTGTAGGCTGAGTGGGTGGAGCTAAGCTGCTGTAGGCTGAGTGGGTGGAGCTAAACTGCTGGATGCTAAATCAGTGGGTGGGGTTGTCAATGAAGATTATGGTCTGGTGTATATAAACAGTACCTGATCGTCCGTCCTCCACGCGGTCGGTTGGCTCCGCCCTTGTGCTCCGCCCGTCCTGGCTGTGTTTCCGGTTCTCCGGTTTCTCCTGGTCTCTGGAACGGGCTAGTTTCTGGATCTGCTCCTGGACGGTTCCCGTTGAGCGCTGGAACGCTGGTTTGGACGTTTTCCCGTTCTTGGTCAGACCGCGTCCACCGTCCTGTCTGGAGGCCAGACTGAGCGCCCTCTGCTTGACCGTTCCTGGCTGGATCCTGCTGAAGACCCGGTCCAGAGCGGCAGGCCGGGGGGCGGGGCTTAGTCCCACCAGGCTGGGTTTTGGTGGAAGGTTTGGTTTCTGATGGACGTTGGGTTTCAGTGCAGCCATCTCTCTCTCTGTCCTTCCTCTAAAGTCCAGCTCTCCGTGTTTTTCTGAAGACTTTCAGACGAAGAGGGGAATTCAGAGGACTTTCTGATCAACCAGACCAGACACGAGTCAGAAAGACACGAGTCAGAAAGACACGAGTCAGAAAGACACGAGTCAGAAAGACACGAGTCAGACCTGCTTACTTCAGACACCGTACAGACCAAACGTAATCAGACTGAACGAACGATCGGACAGGACGAGGAAACGTTCCTCACGCTCTGAACTGCTCGGGTTGTAACGCTCGTCCTGATGTTCTGAGTTTTGACTCGGAGATGAAGGAGCTGCGGGTCTCAGTTCTGTTTTTAGATGATTGACGCGTCTGACTCTCTTCTCCAGTAACACGAGACTTCCTCCTGAATCTGCTTTTCTCTTTTGATTTATTTAGTCTGAAAACATTACAACACAGATCATATTAATATAATCAATTAAACAGAGTCAGAGTCAGAACAGAGCCCGAGTCAAGGCTGAGACAAGAACCCACTCCGAGTCCGAGTCAAAAGGAAGTCACATTAAGTCCGAGTCAAGACTGAGACCAGGGGCCTCATTTATAAATGATACGTACACAGAAAACATATTATATAGTCTAGAACTTTATTAATTATTAAGTAGTCTAGAACGTAATTGTTATATAATATTATTAAATAATCTAGAACTTTTATTATTAATTATTAATATTAAATATTAAATTATTAATATTAAATAAACATGAACATTAATCATCTGTGTTTATTATTAAAGTTAGAACAGGTAAACAGCCTCTCAGAGATCAACACCATCATTCAAATAATCAATAAATCCTCAATCAATCAGCTGAGCTGGTCTGGACAGTGATTTCTGAGCTCGAGTCGAGTCTAAACGAGGCAGAGGCAGAGCTCAGCAGTGATATACACAGTGCAGGTGTAGTTATATATTATTATCTGTGAAGCTAAAGCTGTAAAAACTAAACGGTAGAGGTTCTAGAACATCCTGAGCTACACCTACAGTCAGAGTTTCACTCACAGCGTGTAGAGCAGCATGTAGAGCAGCGTCTAGAACAGCATGTAAAGCAGTGTTTAGAACAGTGTAGAGCAGTGTCTAGAACAGCGTGTAGAGCAGTGTGTAGAGCAGCGTCTAGAACAGCATGTAAAGCAGTGTTTAGAACAGTGTAGAGCAGTGTGTAGAACAGCGTCTAGAACAGCGTGTAGAGCAGTGTCTAGAACAGCGTCTAGAACAGCATGTAAAGCAGTGTTTAGAACAGTGTAGAACAGCGTCTAGAACAGCATGTAGAGCAGTGTCTAGAACATTATGTAGAGCAGTGTTTAGAACAGTGTAGAGCAGTGTCTAGAACAGCGTGTAGAGCAGTGTGTAGAGCAGCGTCTAGAACAGCATGTAAAGCAGTGTTTAGAACAGTGTAGAGCAGTGTCTAGAACAGCGTGTAGAGCAGTGTGTAGAGCAGCGTCTAGAACAGCATGTAAAGCAGTGTTTAGAACAGTGTAGAGCAGTGTCTAGAACAGCGTGTAGAGCAGTGTGTAGAGCAGCGTCTAGAACAGCATGTAAAGCAGTGTTTAGAACAGTGTAGAGCAGTGTCTAGAACAGCGTGTAGAGCAGTGTGTAGAGCAGCGTCTAGAACAGCATGTAAAGCAGTGTTTAGAACAGTGTAGAGCAGTGTGTAGAACAGCGTCTAGAACAGCGTGTAGAGCAGCGTCTAGAACAGCGTGTAGAGCAGTGTCTAGAACAGCGTCTAGAACAGCATGTAAAGCAGTGTTTAGAACAGTGTAGAACAGCGTCTAGATCAGCATGTAGAGCAGTGTCTAGAACATTATGTAGAGCAGTGTCTAGAACAGCATGTAGAGCAGTGTCTAGAACATTATGTAGAGCAGTGTCTAGAACAGCATGTAGAGCAGTGTCTAGAACAGTATGTAGAGCAGTGTCTAGATCAGCATGTAGAGCAGTGTCTAGAACATTATGTAGAGCAGTGTCTAGAACAGCATGTAGAGCAGTGTCTAGAACAGTATGTAGAGCAGTGTCTAGAACAGCATGTAGAGCCGTGTCTAGAACATTATGTAGAGCAGTGTCTAGAACAGCATGTAGAGCAGTGTCTAGAACATTATGTAGAGCAGTGTCTAGAACAGTATGTAGAGCAGTGTCTAGAACAGTATGTAGAGCAGTGTCTAGAACAGTATGTAGAGCAGTGTCTAGATCAGCATGTAGAGCAGTGTCTAGAACATTATGTAGAGCAGTGTCTAGAACAGCATGTAGAGCAGTGTCTAGAACATTATGTAGAGCAGTGTCTAGAACAGCATGTAGAGCAGTGTCTAGAACAGTATGTAGAGCAGTGTCTAGAACAGTATGTAGAACGCGCCGCTGTCTGACTCGTAGACTCGATGATTCATAGTCTCAAAGCTCAATAACATCATACGTCCAGAGCACAGCGTCCAGTCTTCCTCGGGGCGAGGCAGGCTGACAGCCTCTGAGCTGGGCGCGGGTGGAGGCGCGGGTGGAGGCGCTGCCTCGGTGGTGTAGTTTAGTTAAAGCTGATGTACGTTACCTGTCCTGCCTGGATGCCGGCGCTGGTGTCGGTGGGCAGTGAGAGTGACTCTGAGAGTTAGAGACCGAGTCAGTTCTTCTTTTACTGTTTCTGCCTCACGTGGTGTTGGAGGGGAAGTGAGTGTGTTTCAGAGTGAAGCGTCCGACAGCTTTTAGGGAAGAAGTGTGTGTGTGTGTGTGTATGTATGGGGGGGTGAGCCATGTGTATGGGGGGGTGGGTGTGTTGTGTGTGTGGTGGGGGCTGTGTGTATGTGTATGGGGGGGTGGGTGTATGTGTGTGTGGGGGGAGCTGTGTGTGTGTGTATGGGGGGGTGGGTGTATGTGTGTGTGGGGGGAGCTGTGTGTATGTGTATGGGGGGGCTGTGTGTATGTGTATGGGGTGTGTGTGTGGGGGGGGTGTTGTGTGTGTGTGTGTGTGTGTGTGTGTATGGGGAGGTGGGTGTATGTGTGTGTGGGGGGAGCTGTGTGTGTGTGTATGGTGTGTGTGTGTGTGTGTGTGTGTGTGTATGGGGAGGTGGGTGTATGTGTGTGTGTGGGGGGAGCTGTGTGTGTGTGTGTGTGTGTATGGGGAGGTGGGTGTATGTGTGTGTGGGGGGAGCTGTGTGTGTGTGTATGGGGGGTGGGTGTATATGTGTGTGTGGGGTGAGCTGTGAGGGTGGGGGTGGT
>CM038726.1:39650354-39677030 GCA_021613375.1 Megaleporinus macrocephalus | reverse complement strand
AGGAACCAGACTCACAAGGGGAGACCCATCCTCCTCTGGTCAAACAGTATTTACAGTTTGAACTAAATACCAAAGAAAGGAGTCTCTGTTTGAAATCTGGATAGCAAAGCTTTAGAAGCTGCACAGATAGAGGCAGTGTATGACTGAGGCAAGTCTCTGGCTGAGGCAGTCTATGACAGTCTTTATGTAAAGTGGGCGTGAGCTGAAACAGTCCCATCCTATCTCAGTGCTGGTGCATCTGGATGGCACAGTGATGTAACTGAGGGTGTAGCAGTAAATGGACAGGTGAGCTGGCTGGTGATGGTGGGGTGATGGCCCGATTGATCAGTCCTTCAACAGCCTTCAACAGACAGGAGGACAGTCATTTCCTCAGGAAGAGTAAAGAGAAAGAGTTAGTTGGGCTCAGGAGTAAGACTGTAGAGAATATGAATTTTCAGAATTTTAGAGTGTGGTTGGTGACTCCGGCAGATCTAACTATAACAGCCTAAACTAAAAGGAGAGAACCAGAAGGTAACATGGACATGAGAGTACCCTGAGACACTGGGGTCCCCCCACTCCACCATCAACAAACCTGTGTGATCGCGTGAAGTGTTGGAACAACAGCACCAACATCTCAGTTTACCATAAACCTCTGTGTCCAAGAACCCCCAGATCTCCTGCCTTTATCTAAAAGAGAAGCTTAATTACCAAAAGCTACACTAAACAAGTATGTTTTTAGTCTAGACTTAAATATTGAGACTGTGTCAGAGTCCCGAACATTAACTGGGAGATTATTCCACAATTTTGGGGCTTTGTAGGAAAAAGCTCTTCCCCCCATTGTAGTCTTCTGAATTTTAGGAACTATTAGAAAACCAGCATCCTGTGATCTGAGTGAACGTGGCGGTTCATAATAGGAAATTAGATCTTGCAGGTACTCCGGTGTGAGACCGTGCAGGGCTTTATACGTCAGTAATAGAATTTTATAGTCGATACGGAATTTAACAGGAAGCCAGTGTAGCGCTGATAAAACTGGACTGATGTGATCAAATTTCCTGGTTTTAGTTAGTACTCTAGCTGCAGCGTTCTGAACTAACTGAAGTTTATTCAGGTTCCTGCTGGAGCATCCTGACAATAATGCATTACAGTAATCTAGCCTTGAGGTTATAAAGGCATGTATCAACTTTTCAGCATCAGACACAGATAACGCATTTCTTAACTTTGAAATGTTTCGTAGGTGAAGAAACGCTGTTCTTGTAATATTACCGATGTGTTGATTAAATGTCAGATCTGAGTCAATTGTTACACCAAGATTTTTGGCTACTGAACCAGGAACTACAGAGAAGTCAGCAAGATTTAACATTAAATCTGAACATTTAGTCCGAGCAGCCTTTGGGCCGAGGAGGAGAACTTCCGTTTTATCTGGGTTTAAAAGAAGGAAGTTCTGTAGCATCCAAAGTCTAATATCTCTTACACAATCTTCTATCTTATTTAATCTGGATTTGTCATCTGGTTTGGCTGATATGTACAGTTGTGTATCATCGGCATAACAGTGGAAACTAATTCCATGTCTATTTATAACTGAGCCTAATGGTAGCATATATAGTGTAAATAACAGAGGACCTAAAACAGAACCTTGTGGAACTCCATATTTCACTTTTGTAGTGTTAGACGATACATTATTTATCTTTACAAACTGAAAGCGATCACTAAGGTAAGATGTGAACCAGGATAACGCTGTTCCTGTGATTCCAACTATATTTTCTAGCCTGTCCAAAAGAATAGTGTGATCTATAGTGTCAAAAGCTGCACTTAGATCTAGTAACACCAGTAGAGATACGTGGCCCTGATCAGAGGCAAGAAGAAGATCATTTGTTATCTTAACTAAAGCTGTCTCTGTGCTGTGATGTGGCCTAAAACCAGATTGGAATTTTTCATATATGTTGTTCTTATGTAGATGAGAACAGAGTTGTCGAGCTACAGCCTTTTCTAAAATATTAGAGATAAAAGGTAAATTGGAAATGGGTCTATAACTGGACAGTTCTCTGGGGTCAAGATTTGGCTTCTTTATCAAGGGTTTTATCACAGCTAGTTTAAAAGACTTAGGTACATGACCCAGACTAAGAGAAGAGTTGATGATAGTTAAGATAGGTTTAATAATAGCTGGTAATACTTGTTTCAATAGGCTTGTTGGAATCATATCAAGTGTGCATGTAGCAGAAGTTGAGGAAGAGATAAGTTTTTCTAGTTCTGTCTGCTGTAGTGGAGAAAATGTTTCTAGTCTTTCTTCTAAAATCACATTTTGTGCTGTTTGAGCCAAATCGGATGAAGGATAGGTTACTCGTATTGGTAGAACTTTTTGTCTAATATTCTCGATTTTGCTATTTAAAAAGTCCATGAAATCATTGCTGCTGTGGTTGGCAGGTATTTGAGGTTCAGATCCTGCCTGATTTTTGGTAAGTTTTGCGATGGTGCTAAATAAAACTCTAGGATTGTTTTTGTTGTGTTCGATGAGTGTGGACAGGTATGCTGAGCGTGTTTTAATAAGTGCCTTTCTGTAACTGCTAAGGCTGTCCTTCCAAGCAGAGTGAAATACCTCTAGCTTGGTCACTCTCCATTTGCGTTCTAATTTCCGTACTGTCTGTCTTAAGGTGCGTACTTCATTGTTGTACCACGGAGCGAGCTTTTTTTGTTGCATCTTTTAATTTTTATAGGTGCAACGTTGTCTAAAGTTAGTCGGAGCGTATTTTCTACGCAGTCAGTTATTCTGTCTAGCTCGGTTGGGTCTGATGATGGAAAAATTATGGTTAATAAATCTGGAAGAGTTTCAATAAAGTTCTGAGATGTATTTGGCATTATTGAACGTTTCATGCAATAACGGGGTGATGTACATACATTTTTACTAAGACTCAATTCATATGAAATTAGGTAGTGATCTGAAACTACTGAAGTCTGTGGAAGAACAGTAAGATTATGTATATCAACACCTAAAGTCAAAACTAGATCTAGTGTGTGATTACAGGAATGTGTAGGCCCTATTACATTCTGAGTGAGACCTATAGAGTCTAAGATAGATGAAAAAGCCTTTTTTAATGGATCTGCTGAGTTTTCAAAGTGAATATTAAAATCTCCTGCGATTATTAGTTTTTCAGCGCTCACTGCTAGATCTGCAACAAAGTCACTAAATTCTTTTAAGAACTCAGAATAAGGTCCTGGTGGTCTATAAATGCTGACTAGGGTGAGTACACTTCTATTAGTGGTCGGATTGGTGATGTTTATGAGAAGAATTTCAAAAGAATTGAAAGTGAGATTGTGTTTCTGACTTATGTCTAATGAATTTTTATGAATGACACATATACCCCCTCCTTTACCGGACAGTCTGGGGCTGTGTACATACTTATAGCCTATGGGGGTGGCTTCATTTAATGCCAAATATTCCTCAGGTTTAATCCATGTTTCTACGAGACATAACACATCAATTTTATGGTAGGTTATTGTATCATTTACAATGACAGCCTTAGAGTTCAGTGATCTTATATTAAATAAACCAAACCTTAATTCAGAAACACTGCAGCTAGACACTGGATCTAATATTCTTATATTAACTAAGTTATTTAAACAAACTGATTGAGATTTTCTAAGTTTGTGTTTAATTCGGGGCAGTGAACCAGTCTCAATATAGTTGTACCTAGGTGACGTCTCAAGGCAGCGAGCAGACGGTCGGTTTAGCCTGTTTGTCTGCTGCCTGATCTCGGCTCTGGACAGTCAGCAACTACCTCCGCTGCTCTGCCGACTAACTAAGAGGCTATGGGCTATGCTGCACGATAGCAGAGCGGCACCCTCCCGCGTGGGGTGGACACCGTCCCGCCCTACGAGACCAGACTTCCCCTCAAAGTTGGACCAATTGTCTATGAAGCCCACATGTTTTTCTGCACACCACTTGGACATCCAGCAGTGTAGCGCCCAAAGCCTGCTGTAAGCTTCAGCACCCTGCCGTCTTGGAATAGGGCCAGAGCATATTACGGCATCGGACATCGTATGGGCTATTTTGATCACCTCTTTAATATTACTCTTAGTGACCTCAGACTGCCGCATACGGATATCGTTACCACCTACGTGAATCACTATCCTCGAATATCTATTCTTTGCTAACACCCTAAGGTTGCTGCTAATGTCCGGCGCCCTGGCTCCTGGTAAGCAGATAACTCTAGCTGCTGGTGTCCCTAAAGGAGTAGCTAATTTCACGTGTCGTACAATAGAGCTTCCTATAACCAGAGTACCTTTGACAGACTCCTCGGTGGGTGTTTCACCGAGAGGAGAATATCTGTTTGACACGCGAATAGGTGCGTGGTGCACAGGTGGGCTAGCCTTAGCTTTGGCCTCAGCCTTAGCTTTAGCTTTAGCTTTGTTACTATGCCGCCGAACCGTCACCCATTCGCCCTGCTGCGGGGGCTCTACAGCCGGAGTCGCTGGGACTCTAACTCTCCCTAAGGCACCCGGGGTAGACAACACTGAACTCTGCTCTCTATCCCTGATTAAACCCCGAATGCGCACCTCTAACTGGTTCACCTTCTCCACCAGAGTAGAAATGAGCTGGCACTTCTCACAAACTAACACACTATTATTGTCACTAGTGGTGGAGAGAGGACTTGCACTATACATTCCACACTCCACACAAGCAAACGCAGCCATAGTACAAGAAAGTGGTACTTACTTTTTTCAGTCGATTTAAAATCTTACCACCAGCTTTTGTTGGAAAGCTAAACTGCAGTCTCCACTCTCTGTGGTATGTAGTCCTGTGAAAATAGTTTGTTAGGGTCTACAGATGGTTAATATACAATAAAACAGATTAATCAAACACAGAAGCTGTATGTTTCCCGCAAACACTCAGGATGAAACTAGCAGATCACAGAGCCTCCGATCACAGGTTCCTCAATCAAGCAGCAGTAGAGTGACCACACTAACCACAACCAATCAGACTGAGTAGAGTGACCAGTTGTGTCTGTACTGTGTTGTGTTGTGTCTGTACTGTGTTGTGTTCTGTCTGTACTGTGTTGTGTTCTGTCTGTACTGTGTTGTGTTGTGTCTGTACTGTGTTGTGTTGTGTCTGTACTGTGTTGTGTTCTGTCTGTACTGTGTTGTGTTCTGTCTGTACTGTGTTGTGTTCTGTCTGTACTGTGTAGTGTTCTGTCTGTACTGTGTAGTGTTCTGTCTGTACTGTGTAGTGTTGTGTCTGTACTGTGTTGTGTCTGTACTGTGTTGTGTTGTGTCTGTACTGTGTTGTGTTGTGTCTGTACTGTGTTGTGTCTGTACTGTGTTGTGTTGTGTCTGTACTGTGTTGTGTTGTGTCTGTACTGTGTTGTGTTGTGTCTGTACTGTGTTGTGTTGTGTCTGTACTGTGTAGTGTTCTGTCTGTACTGTGTTGTGTTGTGTCTGTACTGTGTTGTGTTCTGTCTGTACTGTGTAGTGTTCTGTCTGTACTGTGTTGTGTTCTGTCTGTACTGTGTAGTGTTCTGTCTGTACTGTGTTGTGTTGTGTCTGTAGTGTGTTGTGTTGTGTCTGTACTGTGTTGTGTTGTGTCTGTACTGTGTTGTGTTCTGTCTGTACTGTGTTGTGTTGTGTCTGTACTGTGTTGTGTTGTGTCTGTACTGTGTTGTGTTCTGTCTGTACTGTGTTGTGTTCTGTCTGTACTGTGTTGTGTCTGTACTGTGTTGTGTTCTGTCTGTACTGTGTTGTGTTCTGTCTGTACTGTGTTGTGTTCTGTCTGTACTGTGTAGTGTTCTGTCTGTACTCTGTTGTGTTCTGTCTGTACTGTACTGTGTTCTGTCTGTACTGTGTTCTGTCTGTACTGTGTTGTGTTGTCTGTACTGTGTTGTGTTCTGTCTGTACTGTGTAGTGTTCTGTCTGTACTGTGTTGTGTTCTGTCTGTACTGTGTAGTGTTCTGTCTGTACTGTGTTGTGTTCTGTCTGTACTGTGTTGTGTTCTGTCTGTACTGTGTTGTGTTCTGTCTGTACTGTGTAGTGTTCTGTCTGTACTGTGTTGTGTTCTGTCTGTACTGTGTTGTGTTGTGTCTGTACTGTGTTGTGTTCTGTCTGTACTGTGTTGTGTTGTCTGTACTGTGTTGTGTTGTCTGTACTGTGTTGTATTGTGTCTGTACTGTGTTGTGTTGTCTGTACTGTGTTGTGTTGTGTCTGTACTGTGTTGTGTTGTGTCTGTACTGTGTTGTGTTGTGTCTGTACTGTGTTGTGTTGTGTCTGTACTGTGTTGTGTTCTGTCTGTACTGTGTTGTGTTGTGTTCTGTCTGTACTGTGTTGTGTTCTGTCTGTACTGTGTTGTGTTGTGTCTGTACTGTGTTGTGTTGTGTCTGTACTGTGTTGTGTTCTGTCTGTACTGTGTTGTGTTGTGTCTGTACTGTGTTGTGTTCTGTCTGTACTGTGTTGTGTTCTGTCTGTACTGTGTTCTGTCTGTACTGTGTTGTGTTCTGTCTGTACTGTCTTGTGTTCTGTCTGTACTGTGTAGTGTTCTGTCTGTACTGTGTTGTGTTCTGTCTGTACTGTGTTGTGTTCTGTCTGTACTGTGTTCTGTCTGTACTGTGTTGTGGTCTGTCTGTACTGTGTTGTGTTCTGTCTGTACTGTGTAGTGTTCTGTCTGTACTGTGTTGTGTTCTGTCTGTACTGTGTTGTGTTGTGTCTGTACTGTGTTGTGTTGTGTCTGTACTGTGTTGTGTTCTGTCTGTACTGTGTTGTGTTGTGTCTGTACTGTGTTGTGTTGTGTCTGTACTGTGTTGTGTTCTGTCTGTACTGTGTTGTGTTGTGTCTGTACTGTGTTGTGTTGTGTCTGTACTGTGTTGTGTTCTGTCTGTACTGTGTTGTGTTCTGTCTGTACTGTGTTGTGTCTGTACTGTGTTGTGTTCTGTCTGTACTGTGTTGTGTTCTGTCTGTACTGTACTGTGTTCTGTCTGTACTGTGTTCTGTCTGTACTGTGTTGTGTTGTCTGTACTGTGTTGTGTTCTGTCTGTACTGTGTAGTGTTCTGTCTGTACTGTGTTGTGTTCTGTCTGTACTGTGTAGTGTTCTGTCTGTACTGTGTTGTGTTCTGTCTGTATTGTGTTGTGTTCTGTCTGTACTGTGTAGTGTTCTGTCTGTACTGTGTTGTGTTCTGTCTGTACTGTGTTGTGTTCTGTCTGTACTGTGTAGTGTTCTGTCTGTACTGTGTTGTGTTCTGTCTGTACTGTGTTGTGTTGTCTGTACTGTGTTGTGTTCTGTCTGTACTGTGTTGTGTTCTGCCTGTACTGTGTTGTGTTGTGTCTGTACTGTGTTGTGTTGTGTCTGTACTGTGTTGTGTTGTGTCTGTACTGTGTTGTGTTCTGTCTGTACTGTGTTGTGTTCTGTCTGTACTGTGTTGTGTCTGTACTGTGTTGTGTTTTGTCTGTACTGTGTTGTGTTCTGTCTGTACTGTGTTGTGTTCTGTCTGTACTGTGTAGTGTTCTGTCTGTACTGTGTTGTGTTCTGTCTGTACTGTACTGTGTTCTGTCTGTACTGTGTTCTGTCTGTACTGTGTTGTGTTGTCTGTACTGTGTTGTGTTCTGTCTGTACTGTGTAGTGTTCTGTCTGTACTGTGTTGTGTTCTGTCTGTACTGTGTAGTGTTTTGTCTGTACTGTGTTGTGTTCTGTCTGTACTGTGTTGTGTTCTGTCTGTACTGTGTTGTGTTCTGTCTGTACTGTGTAGTGTTCTGTCTGTACTGTGTTGTGTTCTGTCTGTACTGTGTTGTGTTCTGTCTGTACTGTGTTGTGTTCTGTCTGTACTGTGTAGTGTTCTGTCTGTACTGTGTTGTGTTCTGTCTGTACTGTACTGTGTTCTGTCTGTACTGTGTTGTGTTCTGTCTGTACTGTACTGTGTTCTGTCTGTACTGTGTTCTGTCTGTACTGTGTTGTGTTGTCTGTACTGTCTATGTTGCTCCATGGTTCTGGAGGAACGTTGTTTCGTTTCACTGTGTACTCTGTATGTAGTTGAAATGACAATAAAACCCACTTGACTTGACTTGACTTGACACTACCATCCTAGGCCTCATCACAGACGGAGATGAAACAGCCTATAGAGACGAGGTCAGCGCTCTGTCAGAGTGGAGCCACGACAACAATCTCCGTCTAAACATCAGCAAAACGAAGGAGATGATTGTGGACTACAGGAAGCAGAAGGGTGGTCACTCTCCCCTTTACATCAACGGGGCTGAAGTGGAGAGAGTCAGCAGTGTTAAGTTCCTCGGCGTTCACCTCTCTGATGACCTCACCTGGTCCCTCCACACTAACACGATTGTGAGATGTGCCCGTCAGCGTCTCTTCTTCCTGCGCAGGCTCAGGAAGTTTGGACTGCCTTCTAATATCCTCACCAGCTTCTATAGATGCACTATAGAGAGCATCCTAACGGGCTGCATCACTGTCTGGTACGGCAGCTGCACTGCCTGAGGAACAAACTACCAGCCTTACAGGACATCTACCAGTCCCGCTGCCTGAGGAACAAACTACCAGCCTTACAGGACATCTACCAGTCCCGCTGCCTGAGGAACAAACTACCAGCCTTACAAGACATCTACCAGTCCCACTGCCTGAGGAACAAACTACCAGCCTTACAGGACATCTACCAGTCCCGCTGCCTGAGGAACAAACTACCAGCCTTACAGGACATCTATCAGTCCCTCTGCCTGAGGAACAAACTACCAGCCTTACAGGACATCTACCAGTCCCGCTGCCTGAGGAACAAACTACCAGCCTTACAGGACATCTACCAGTCCCTCTGCCTGAGGAACAAACTACCAGCCTTACAGGACATCTACCAGTCCCGCTGCCTGAGGAACAAACTACCAGCCTTACAGAACATCTACCAGTCCCGCTGCCTGAGGAACAAACTACCAGCCTTACAGAACATCTACCAGTCCCGCTGCCTGAGGAACAAACTACCAGCCTTACAGAACATCTACCAGTCCCGCTGCCTGAGGAACAAACTACCAGCCTTACAGAACATCTACCAGTCCCGCTGCCTGAGAAACAAACTACCAGCCTTACAGGACATCTACCAGTCCCGCTGCCTGAGGAACAAACTACCAGCCTTACAGGACATCTACCAGTCCCACTGCCTGAGGAACAAACTACCAGCCTTACAGAACATCTACCAGTCCCGCTGCCTGAGGAACAAACTACCAGCCTTACAGAACATCTACCAGTCCCGCTGCCTGAGGAAAATCCAGAAGATCAGGTCAGACACCCAGCACACGGCCTGTTCACTATACTGGCTTCAGGCAGGAGATTCCACATCCAGACCAGAACAACCAGCTACTGAACAGCTTCTACCCACACGCCGTCAGACTCCTGAACAAACTGTGAGGCTGAGAGACCCCAATACCGTTCACTCCACCACTGATACACTATATTATATTATATTATATTATATTATATTATTTATTCTGATATCACTGCTATATTATATTATTATATTATATATTCTGATATCGCTGCTACATTATATTATTATATTATTTATTCTGATATCACTGCTATATTATATTATTATATTATTTATTCTGATATCGCTGCTACATTATATTATTATATTATTTATTCTGATATCACTGCTATATTATATTATTATATTTATTCTGATATCGCTGCTACATTATATTATTATATTATTTATTCTGATATCACTGCTATATTATATTATTATATTATTTATTCTGATATCACTGCTATATTATATTATTATATTTATTCTGATATCGCTGCTACATTATATTATTATATTATATATTCTGATATCACTGCTATATTATATTATTATATTTATTCTGATATCACTGCTACATTATATTATATTATATATTCTGATATCGCTGCTACATTATATTATTATATTATTTATTCTGATATCACTGCTATATTATATTATTATATTATATATTCTGATATCACTGCTATATTATATTATTATATTTATTCTGATATCACTGCTACATTATATTATATATTCTGATATCGCTGCTACATTATATTATATTATATATTCTGATATCGCTGCTACATTATATTATTATATTATTTATTCTGATATCACTGCTATATTATATTATTATATTATTTATTCTGATATCGCTGCTACATTATATTATACTTTTATATTATTTATTCTGATATAAGTCACTTTAATAGATTTATCTACTTAGAACCTGCCTATGCAACATTTTTCACAGATGTCCTCCTGTATATCCTATGTATATATCTTGTGTATTGTATAGTCCTTTATATATTTCAGTTATAACTATGTATATTTTAATATTGTCTTTAATATATTTACTTTAATATTGTCTATTTATTGTATGTTTGCACTGTTTTACATTTATAATGCTGCCCTGCTGTAGAGTGTATCTGAGTCTCACCCCAAACATCTCAATGCATGTTCTGTCCTGACATGTGCAAATGACAAATAAACTTGAAACTATCTGTAATTGTTCACTCTGACCAGCGGGGGCGCCTCGTACCCGATCTCCATCAACCAGCATTCATTCTTTCCCTGAAGTTCCTCTTCTCCACGTTCTTCATCTAACGTTCCACCTTAAACACTGCAGCTCGTACAGATGCCAGAATGGAACCGCAGCACCGTTTAAACAGCAGCTGGTCAACGTCCAATCAGAAACCGTTTATCATTAATAGAATAATGAGGCTGTTAATCAGTAATCATTAAACTGAGTGATCAGTAAACACAATGTTTGAAACAATGAGTCATGCTGTACTTGTGCTGGATAGAACCACTCACTGGATAGAATATCTAGAACCCGGTGCTGGAGAAGCAGTATGAGAACCCAGATTGAGGATTTAAATGATTATTTAGTGCTAAACTGAAGAGAACCCTGACAAACACGCGGGTTCTAGACAATCAGGAACTCCACCCCTGGAGAAATGAGGAACCACACCGCTGATTCAGTTTGGAACGTTTATTTCTCAAACTGACAGTCCACCGTCCTCAGACCGGCCCCTTCCGTAACCCCACAGCGCCCTCTGCCTCCGCGGAGGACGTCACCGCCTCCGCCTCGATCTCCCGCCACGTCCAGCTCAGCTCAGTACTGCTGGACGGAGACACTGGAGACTCCGATTTAGAGTCCCGCTGTGTGTCCACCGCAGGACCGGCGTCCAGAGGAGGGACTGTCCGCGTGTCCGGCTCAGGTGAGCTCGCCGCCGTGACGACAAACGAAACACCTGCAAAATAACAGACTGCAGTTTGAGGCACGAAGATAAAGTCAGCTGCTTAATCCAACCAGTCCACCTTAAACAGACCAGTAATCTGCCTCAGACCAACCAGTCCACCTTAAACAGAGCCGTAATCTGCCTCCGACCAACCAGTCCACCTTAAACAGAGCAGTAATCTGCCTCCGACCAACCAGTCCACCTTAAACAGAGCCGTAATCTGCCTCAGACCAACCAGTCCACCTTAAACAGAGCAGTAATCTGCCTCAGACCCACCAGTCCACCTTAAACAGAGCCGTAATCTGCCTCAGACCAACCAGTCCACCTTAAACAGAGCCGTAATCTGCCTCAGACCAACCAGTCCACCTTAAACAGAGCAGTAATCTGCCTCAGACCAACCAGTCCACCTTAAACAGAGCCGTAATCTGCCTCAGACCAACCAGTCCACCTTAAACAGAGCCGTAATCTGCCTCAGACCAACCAGTCCACCTTAAACAGAGCAGTAATCTGCCTCCGACCAACCAGTCCACCTTAAACAGAGCAGTAATCTGCCTCAGACCAACCAGTCCACCTTAAACAGAGCCGTAATCTGCCTCAGACCAACCAGTCCACCTTAAACAGAGCAGTAATCTGCCTCCGACCAACCAGTCCACCTTAAACAGACCCGTAATCTGCCTCAGACCAACCAGTCCACCTTAAACAGAGCCGTAATCTGCCTCAGACCAACCAGTCCACCTTAAACAGAGCAGTAATCTGCCTCAGACCAACCAGTCCACCTTAAACAGAGCAGTAATCTGCCTCAGACCAACCAGTCCACCTTAAACAGAGCAGTAATCTGCCTCAGACCAACCAGTCCACCTTAAACAGAGCAGTAATCTGCCTCAGACTGTTCTGATCCACCTTAAACAGAGCCGTAATCTGCCTCAGACCAACCAGTCCACCTTAAAAAGGCAGAATGAAGTGTTGCTCCATTTAAGGTGGACTGGAATAATCCCGCCTGAGCTCAGCTGGCAGTGTATACGCCTGCATTACTAGTTAGCTTTAATAGCCTTGTAGCTGTAATGCTAACTAATAAAGGATAACAGTAACACGTCTGACTGAAATTAGAGGTTGTGGGGGTGGGGGGTGGGGGGGTCCTGGGGGGCTACCTCCTGCTGTGGAAGGTGTGGAGGAGGTTGTGGAGGAGGTTGTGGAGGGTGTTGGAGTTGCTGTGGGCTCAGATTCAGGAGTTCCATCATCTGCCTCCGAGTCTGCAGGAACACATTCAGGATTAATTACACCAGAACAGAGTCAGAACAGAGTCAGAACAGAGTCAGAACAGAGTCAGAACAGAGTCACTGAGGCAGAGTTTACAGTAACATCTGTGAGGAGTGTGTATGTATACATGTTCCCTCTGTCCTCATTGGTTGTTGATGGGACACTTCAGGCAGTATGGTGGTGTAGTGGTCAGTATGGTGGTGTAGTGGTCAGTATGGTGGTGTAGTGGTTAGTACGGTGGTGTAGTGGTCAGTATGGTGGTGTAGTGGTTAGTATGGTGGTGTAGTGGTAGTATGGTGGTGTAGTGTCAGTATGGTGGTGTAGTGGTCAGTATGGTGGTGTAGTGGTCAGTATGGTGGTGTAGTGGTTAGTATGGTGGTGTAGTGGTCAGTATGGTGGTGTAGTGGTTAGTATGGTGGTGTAGTGGTCAGTATGGTGGTGTAGTGGTTAGTATGGTGGTGTAGTGGTCAGTATGGTGGTGTAGTGTTAGTATGGTGGTGTAGTGGTCAGTATGGTGGTGTAGTGGTTAGTATGGTGGTGTAGTGGTCAGTATGGTGGTGTAGTGGTCAGTATGGTGGTGTAGTGGTCAGTATGGTGGTGTAGTGGTTAGTAAGGTGGTGTAGTGGTTAGTACGGTGGTGTAGTGTTAGTATGGTGGTGTAGTGTTAGTATGGTGGTGTAGTGGTCAGTATGGTGGTGTAGTGGTCAGTATGGTGGTGTAGTGGTCAGTATGGTGGTGTAGTGGTTAGTATGGTGGTGTAGTGGTCAGTATGGTGGTGTAGTGGTCAGTATGGTGGTGTAGTGGTCAGTATGGTGGTGTAGTGGTTAGTAAGGTGGTGTAGTGGTTAGTACGGTGGTGTAGTGTTAGTATGGTGGTGTAGTGTTAGTATGGTGGTGTAGTGGTCAGTATGGTGGTGTAGTGGTCAGTATGGTGGTGTAGTGGTTAGTATGGTGGTGTAGTGGTTAGTATGGTGGTGTAGTGGTTAGTATGGTGGTGTAGTGGTTAGTACGGTGGTGTAGTGGTTAGTATGGTGGTGTAGTGGTCAGTATGGTGGTGTAGTGGTCAGTATGGTGGTGTAGTGGTCAGCACTGTCTCCTCACAGTAAGATGATCTGGGTTGGATTCCCGGTCCGGGTGGTTCTGTGTGGAGTGTGTATGTTCTCTCCGTGCTCCAGATCTCAGCTTATTGAGAACCTTACAGAACCAACACTCTGAGGATTCAGTAGAAGATGGAGCACCAAGTCCGTACCTGCTGGTGCCGACGGCTCCTCCTCCCTCGACTCCTTGCTCTCCACGTCCGAGACCACCTCGTTCTGCAGATCTGCACACAGACAGGAAGTTACTGACGGGCAGTCGTTTAGAACCTGTAGCGGTTCCGGAGGTCCACTCTACCCACCGGCCCCGTCGAGTTCTCCGCTCCTCCACAGGCTGTGGTGGGGGATGGGCCTCCTTCCTCTGACCGCAGGGAAGTGAGGGACGCCCTCCCTCGCTCTAGGGGGCGCCATCATGCCCAGTTTACTCCTGCGGGTGAAGACGGACAGCGGGCCGACGCTCTCCTCCTGCTCCAGCGCTGGGGAGTAAACACAGCAGCTCAGCAGAACCAGCAGAACCAGCAGAACCAGTTCACACAATACAGAACCCAACACACTGACGAGCTGATCTTCAGACCTCCCACCCTCAGAACCAGAACCGCAGATCCAACTCACCCACAGAACCGCCCACCTTCCTCTGAGACCCCCCGGAGCTCCTCCAGGCCACAGCCGGCTCCTGCAGGGTTCTGGGAGAAATGACTCCGCCCTTTCCGGGGCGGGGCTTAGCAGGTTCCCACTTTGCAGAGTCTGCCTGCAGGACGGGCCTGAGGGGGGTCCGCTTCCCCTGAGAGCGGGTGGGCTCGGTGGGCACCGATTTCGGGCGGTACGTCGGCACGGCCTGGTCCCACCACAGCTGATTATACTGAGCCGGCTGGAACCGGTTCTCACAGCTATTACATGTCCAATCATCTCCCTCCGCTGATCGCCAGCTAACAGGAACAGAAATAATAATAATAATAATAATAATAATAATAATAATAATAATAATAATAATAAATGCCTAAGTACCACGAGTAACAAAAAATTAAAATTAAATAAATAAATAAAAAATAATAAATTAAATAAATAACAAATACCACTACCAAAATTATTATTAATAATAATAATAATAATAATAATAATAACAACCTGCCACTGATGAAGGAGCAGGCCTTGCTCATAGACTCGCTCACGTAATCAAGAGGATAAGCTTTCAGCGTGCAGGTGATGTAGATCTGCCAGAAAGATAAATAAATAATAATAAATAAATAAATAAATAAATAAATAAATAAATAAATAAAGCATGTATTTCCATGGGAACAGACGTACCTGAGCAGTCTTCACCTGGTGGAACATGAAGGCGTCCAGCTGGAGCCGCAGTCTGTCTGGACTCTCTCTGGGCAGGAAGTGAGAGTGAGAGCCCGTCAGCTGACCGTCCAGCAGACACCTGAGGAGGAGATCAGTTACCTGTCTTACAGTTCACCTGTACACAGGTAGTCTTACAGTTCACCTGTACACAGGTAGGTGAAGGTAGTGTTACAGTTTACCTGTACACAGGTAGGTGAAGGTAGTGTTACAGTTTACCTGTACACAGGTAGGTGAAGGTAGTGTTACAGTTTACCTGTACACAGGTAGGTGAAGGTAGTGTTACAGTTTACCTGTACACAGGTAGGTGAAGGTAGTGTTACAGTTTACCTGTACACAGGTAGGTGAAGGTAGTGTTACAGTTTACCTGTACACAGGTAGGTGAAGGTAGTGTTACAGTTTACCTGTACACAGGTAGGTGAAGGTAGTGTTACAGTTTACCTGTACACAGGTAGGTGAAGGTAGTGTTACAGGTTACCTGTACACAGGTAGGTGAAGGTAGTGTTACAGGTTACCTGTACACAGGTAGGTGAAGGTAGTCTTACAGTTCACCTGTACACAGGTAGGTGAAGGTAGTGTTACAGTTTACCTGTACACAGGTAGGTGAAGGTAGTGTTACAGTTTACCTGTACACAGGTAGGTGAAGGTAGTGTTACAGGTTACCTGTACACAGGTAGGTGAAAGTAGTGTTACAGGTTACCTGTACACAGGTAGGTGAAGGTAGTGTTACAGGTTACCTGTACACAGGTAGGTGAAGGTAGTGTTACAGTTTACCTGTACACAGGTAGGTGAAGGTAGTGTTACAGGTTACCTGTACACAGGTAGTCTTACAGTTCACCTGTACACAGGTAGGTGAAGGTAGTCTTACAGTTTACCTGTACACAGGTAGGTGAAGGTAGTGTTACAGGTTACCTGTACACAGGTAGGTGAAGGTAGTGTTACAGGTTACCTGTACACAGGTAGGTGAAGGTAGTGTTACAGGTTACCTGTACACAGGTAGGTGAAGGTAGTGTTACAGGTTACCTGTACACAGGTAGGTGAAGGTAGTGTTACAGTTCACCTGTACACAGGTAGGTGAAGGTAGTGTTACAGTTCACCTGTACACAGGTAGGTGAAGGTAGTGTTACAGTTCACCTGTACACAGGTAGGTGAAGGTAGTGTTACAGTTCACCTGTACACAGGTAGGTGAAGGTAGTGTTACAGTTCACCTGTACACAGGTAGGTGAAGGTAGTGTTACAGTTCACCTGTACACAGGTAGGTGAAGGTAGAGTTACAGTTTACCTGTACACAGGTAGGTGAAGGTAGTGTTACAGGTTACCTGTACACAGGTAGGTGAAGGTAGAGTTACAGTTTACCTGTACACAGGTAGGTGAAGGTAGTGTTACAGTTTATCTGTACACAGGTAGGTGAAGGTAGTGTTACAGGTTACCTGTACACAGGTAGGTGAAGGTAGAGTTACTGTTTACCTGTACACAGGTAGGTGAAGGTAGTGTTACAGTTTATCTGTACACAGGTAGGTGAAGGTAGTGTTACAGGTTACCTGTACACAGGTAGGTGAAGGTAGAGTTACAGTTTACCTGTACACAGGTAGGTGAAGGTAGTGTTACAGTTTATCTGTACACAGGTAGGTGAAGGTAGTGTTACAGGTTACCTGTACACAGGTAGGTGAAGGTAGAGTTACAGTTTACCTGTACACAGGTAGGTGAAGGTAGTGATACAGTTTACCTGTACACAGGTAGGTGAAGGTAGTGTTAGGGTTGGTGTAGTGTAAGGTTAAGCAGGTGGTGAGTAAAGCCTCAGTCTACAGTACAGAGTAACACTATACTAACACAGACTCCTCCCAGTCTCCTATTAACCCTATATTAACCCCTCCAGGGCAGTAGAGACGCAGTGATGACCACCGGTCAGTTCCAGCAAACACTCACCCACTATTATCAATAAACTCGTATCTGGGGGACGAATCTGCATCAGGACTCGCCATGGCAACACAACTATCAATAAACACACGCAGATCCATCCGGGGCGTATAAATAACAGCTTCCATATTAATCTTATCCCCCAGGAAGTAAACACCGGACCCCCGCTCCCACCGCCAATCACCTGCAGAGCACACAGGTACATAGTTACATACAGTCCCACCTACAGCTTCTCATTAGGTTGAGTGTATAACTCTAAATGTAGGTATTGTATATAAACAGAGTTACAGTTTCTCATTAGGTTGAATGTATAACTCTAAATGTAGGTATTGTATATAAACTGAGTTACAGTTTCTCATTAGGTTGAATGTATAACTCTAAATGTAGGTATTGTATATAAACTGAGTTACAGCTTCCCATTAAGTTGAATATATAACTAAATGTAGGTATTGTATATAAACTGAGTTACAGTTTCTCATTAGGTTGAGTGTATAACTCTAAATGTAGGTATTGTATATAAACTGAGTTACAGTTTATCATTAGGTTGAATGTATAACTCTAAATGTAGGTATTGTATATAAACTGAGTTACAGTTTCTCATTAGGTTGAATGTATAACTCTAAATGTAGGTACTGTATATAAACTGAGTTACAGTTTCTCATTAGGTTGAATGTATAACTAAATGTAGGTATTGTATATAAACTGAGTTACAGTTTCTCATTAGGTTGAATGTATAACTCTAAATGTAGGTATTGTATATAAACTGAGTTACAGTTTCTCATTAGGTTGAGTGTATAACTCTAAATGTAGGTATTGTATATAAACTGAGTTACAGTTGCTCATTAGGTTGAATGTATAACTCTAAATGTAGGTATTGTATATAAACTGAGTTACAGTTGCTCATTAGGTTGAATGTATAACTCTAAATGTAGGTATTGTATATAAACTGAGTTACAGTTTCTCATTAGGTTGAGTGTATAACTCTAAATGTAGGTATTGTATATAAACTGAGTTACAGTTTCTCATTAGGTTGAGTGTATAACTCTAAATGTAGGTATTGTATATAAACTGAGTTACAGTTTCTCATTAGGTTGAATGTATAACTCTAAATGTAGGTATTGTATATAAACTGAGTTACAGTTTCTCATTAGGTTGAATGTATAACTCTAAATGTAGGTATTGTATATAAACTGAGTTACAGTTTCTCATTAGGTTGAATGTATAACTCTAAATGTAGGTATTGTATATAAACTGAGTTACAGTTTCTCATTAGGTTGAATGTATAACTCTAAATGTAGGTATTGTATATAAACTGAGTTACAGTTGCTCATTAGGTTGAATGTATAACTCTAAATGTAGGTATTGTATATAAACTGAGTTACAGTTGCTCATTAGGTTGAATGTATAACTCTAAATGTAGGTATTGTATATAAACTGAGTTACAGTTTCTCATTAGGTTGAGTGTATAACTCTAAATGTAGGTATTGTATATAAACTGAGTTACAGTTTCTCATTAGGTTGAGTGTATAACTCTAAATGTAGGTATTGTCTATAAACTGAGTTACAGTTTCTCATTAGGTTGAATGTATAACTCTAAATGTAGGTATTGTATATAAACTGAGTTACAGTTTCTCATTAGGTTGAGTGTATAACTCTAAATGTAGGTATTGTATATAAACTGAGTTACAGTTTCTCATTAGGTTGAGTGTATAACTCTAAATGTAGGTATTGTATATAAACTGAGTTATAGTTTCTCATTAGGTTGGATGTATAACTCTAAATGTAGGTATTGTATATAAACTGAGTTACAGTTTCTCATTAGGTTGAGTGTATAACTCTAAATGTAGGTATTGTATATAAACTGAGTTACAGTTTCTCATTAGGTTGAATGTATAACTCTAAATGTAGGTATTGTATATAAACTGAGTTACAGTTTCTCATTAGGTTGAATGTATAACTCTAAATGTAGGTATTGTATATAAACTGAGTTACAGTTTCTCATTAGGTTGAATGTATAACTCTAAATGTAGGTATTGTATATAAACTGAGTTACAGTTTCTCATTAGGTTGAATGTATAACTCTAAATGTAGGTATTGTATATAAACTGAGTTATAGTTTCTCATTAGGTTGAATGTATAACTCTAAATGTAGGTATTGTATATAAACTGAGTTACAGTTTCTCATTAGGTTGAATGTATAACTCTAAATGTAGGTATTGTTTGAGTCTCACTGGTCATCAGTCTGAGTGTGAACTGCAGGTTTTCCAGTGCGGATGCAGTGACGTGGTGGGGGATCCAGGTGGGCAGAACTGGATCACTGCCAACATCAAACTTCCTAAAACAAACAAACAAACAATCTATTGTTACTGTGTCAACAGAGAAGCTCAGAATGAACTTGTAGTAGTTAAAAAACAGTCAATGTTAGAACAGTGGAAGGTTCTTGGTGGTTGCTAGGATGTTGCTAGGTGGGTGTTATTATATCCCAGGTGGTTGTTAAGGTGCTGCAGTCTTTCAGGTGGTTGTTAGGGGTCTGCCACAGTGGCATACTGATTTATTACTTCTGACCCCAGAAAAACAACTTTAGCACCCCCTAGTGGAGATACAGTATACACTACACCTAACAGCACAGTCTAACCGGCTTAACTGAATAATTAACTGGTGTCAGTATTCAGGCTTCAGCATCTTCCACCCAAACTCAGCTCAGTGTTTCCACCTCTACCTGTAGGGGTCAGCACTGTTTACCTTCTATAATGACATTCAACAGGGATGACCGCACCCTCCATTCTAACCAGCCCGTCCAGAGAGGGCGCCGGAGAGTAGACGAGGAGATTTGTGTAGATTAGGGCTTCTTCTGTCACCTGTACAAACAAACAAACAAACGTTTATGGTCGAACTTCAGATTTAACACCACAAACCAGCCGGACAGAGCTCAGTGTTTAAATCCTGATCGAGTTACTGCGGCTGTCGTTTGTTTACATCAAGAGTGACTTACATAAACACAAACATCATAAATCAGAATAAACATACTCGAATGAAATGAAAGTAAACTGTACTCCTTGCTTTGGGCGCCCTCTAGTGTCTCTACTCAGTTTACCACACAAGGTTCATCTTCCACATTACAGAACCTCCCAACATCAAACAGCTCCTGTAAGAAACCAGAACTCCACCAAACTCTCCAGAATTCAGTGTTTCAGGTGTGAAATGGTTCAGATGTCTACAGTGGTAGTGGTGTTTCCAGTGGTAGTGGTGGTGTTTACAGTGGTGGTGATGGTGTTTACAGTGGTGGTGATGGTGTTTCCGGTGATGGTGGTGATGGTAACCAGGGGTCTCCATGTCTACAACACTAATCTACACATTGTATTTACTATGAAACCCACCAGTGAAGCTACACGTGTCTTCTGAGTTTATCTGGATGTTGATGGTAAAATGTGGAAGATCTGAAAATACTAGGTTTTCTTTGGGGACTATTTGAACCTCACAGCGTCCTGCATGTATCCCTCCACCATGAATGGAGTTTAAGACTGAGATCTTCTCTAAACTATCATAAACAGCGTCTCAGAATCAGACAGTGTATTTATAACATCTACTGTAAGAACTTTCTGTGAGGAGCTTTTAGAGGTGGACGTCTGGTTCCATTCACCTCCACTATGAACAGATCTGACTGTATCTAGAACAGAGAGTTTCACACAGAACCCACTCTGAACAACTCTGTTTACATCTGAACTGATTAATTCTGTGTATTTGAGAAATCAGTGCAATTTGCAGTTTTCAGCCAGAAGATGGCGCTAAAGTAACACTTTGGATGTGAAGCTGAAACACTAGGGTTTGGTGCTGGTTAGTCACTTTCACAGAGCTGGACTTCAAGTGAAACATTTTAAAACTACTATAAAAACATCTATCATGAGAAACTGGGCTTTATTAACGGAGTCCAGCAGCTCCAGGCAGTGCTGGTGAGGTTCGTATAGAAGAGCTAGCTCAGCTGGTTAGCTCGCCGGGTTAGCGGAGATGTGAGAAGGTACTGGGCTGCTCTTCATTAACACAAACATCCAGAATCAGCGTTTACTGGTTTCATTAAATACTAAATCCAGTAAATATACGTGTTCTGTGGAGACCAGCTTGAAGACTGATAGCATTAGCCTCCTAGCTAGCTTACACCACTCCATAGCACTTCTTTACAAACAAACAAACCCAGAATACATCATTCAGCACCTCCAGGTACAGTTACTGTCCACACTCTGGAGCTCTTAGAGTTCAGAGACTTTTACACCCAGCAGAGTAAATAATTCACTAAACTGTTGTTAGCATTAGCTACAAACGTTAGCAAAGACTGAGAAGAACATCCTGGAGAAGCACAGTGTTTTAAAGCTGGACCTTCAGTTCTGGTTCTGAGGAGAAACACTAACAGTACCAGTTTAGGTTGTTCTGGTTCAGATTTTCTGGAACAGTAATTTTTATAGATCAATATTCCACACGACCTGAACACTGAACTAGCGCTGGACTGAGTCTCTCCTCAGCCGGGCTGTCTGATTAACCTCGAAACTCAGACTTCAGAACCTAATCACATCATACCCACACATTAACCCCTTCATACCCAGTGCTGAGTGCCGCAGTCCGTCAGAGCCGCCTGGATGGAGTACTCCTCCTCAGAAGCTGAGGTCACCTTGCAGGACTGATCTTCAGCTCCCAGCCTCAGGTCTGCAGGGTCCACAGACATTCCCAGCCCAAACAAGTCTGCCTTCACCCAGACCTCCATGTGGGTGGGATAACAGAACACGGAGACGGTCCTGACCTGAGCGGGTCGGCCGAGCGGATCCTTCAGTTCACGGTGAGGATTCTTCAGCGGAGAGCGGTCAGTCAGCACAGGAGGGTCAGGAACGGGTGGATCTGCTGACCCAACACCAAACTCCAAACTGACCATCAGCAGGAACGTCAGCTTAAACATCTCACTGATCTGCTCCATCAGAACAAGAGACACATCAAACAAACCAAAGCAAAGCAAACCAGTAGGTCACAGTTAAGAAGTCAGCCGAGCTTCTCTCAGAGCTTTTATCTCCAGCTGGAGATCCTAATTACACTCCACACCTGCAGACCATCTGAGTCTCAGCACGCCAGAGCACTGGAGGCATCAGGAGGAGAGACAGCAAAGCTGGAGAGGTTTAGAGCTTCACTGTCAGAGCAGAGACCTTCTGAGGGCCTGTGTGGTGTTTAACATGGAGGTTCTCTGAGAGCTGATCAGTGAACTGGTCCAGTTTAGTCTCCATCACGTTTAAGAACTTTAACCACGTCTCAGAGCTGACCGTCAGAAAGCAGGCACAGTGTTGTTGCCAATAGTAACAGAATTAAGAGGAAAAACCAGGAAACCTCAGTTTAGCCGAAAGGTTAAACCCACAGGTGAGACTGTCCAGTAAGAGCTGCTCTCCTATTGGTCAGGCTTGAGTTTGGGCTTAAGGTAACATTGGTAACAGTAGTTCTAGATACAGTCAGATCTGTTCACAGTGGAGGTGAATGGAACCAGACGTCCGCCTCTAAAAGCTGTTCTAGATACAGTCAGATCTGTTCACAGTGGAGATGAATGGAACCAGACGTCCACCTCTAAAAGCTGTTCTAGATACAGTCAGATCTGTTCACAGTGGAGGTGAATGGAACCAGACGTCCGCCTCTAAAAGCTGTTCTAGATACAGTCAGATCTGTTCACAGTGGAGGTGAATGGAACCAGACGTCCTCCTCTAAAAGCTCCTCACAGAAAGTTCTTACAGTAGATGTTATAAATACACTGTCTGATTCTGAGACTCTGTTTATGATAGTTTAGAGAAGATCTCAGTCTTAAACTCCATTCATGGTGGAGGGATACATGCAGGACGCTGTGAGGTTCAAATAGTCCCCAAAGAAAACCTAGTATTTTCAGATCTTCCACATTTTACCATCAACATCCAGATAAACTCAGGTCTGGTCTTCAGTGTGAGGAGCAGTGCTGTGCAGGGCGTTGGTGGGCGGAGCTGATACGGTGTGGAGCGCCGCTCTGGTCAGTCCTGACGCTAAGCCTGAAGAGAGCACTCTGTGGGCCGCCGTGGCAGACCTGCAGTGGAGGATCTTAAATTCTTTTATCTCCATTTTAAATCCAGATCACTCCGTTTCACTCCTCTGAGCTACTTGTATGTCTCTTACTCTGATTTTTACACCCCACACGTTTAGTCTCGGCTTAAATACGTCCAGAGAGGCTCAACTCTCAACTGCTTAACTTCTCAGTCAGACCAAGTCAGCGTGAACCTCACTCAGCGTGTGGGTGAGCAGCTGACACTGACATCACCCTCTCTAGACTGGAACCCTCTCTAGACTGGAACCCTCTCTAGACTGGAACCCTCTCTAGACTGGAACCCTCTCTAGACTGGAGCCCTCTCTCTAAAACTCTCTCTAGACTAGAACCCTCTCTCTAGAACTCTCTCTAGACTAGAACCCTCTCTCTAAAACTCTCTCTAGACTAGAACCCTCTCTCTAAAACTCTCTCTAGACTAGAACCCTCTCTCTAGAACTAGAACCCTCTCTAGACTGGAACCCTCTCTCTAGAACTCTCTCTAGACTAAAACCCTCTCTAGACAGGAGCCCTCTCTCTAGAACTCTCTCTAGACTAGAACCCTCTCTAGACTGGAACCCTCTCTCTAGAACTCTCTCTAGACTAGAACCCTCTCTAGACTGGAGCCCTCTCTAGACTAGAACCCTCTCTAGACTGAAACCCTCTCTCTAGAACTCTCTCTAGACTGAAACCCTCTCTCTAGAACTCTCTCTAGACTAGAACCCTCTCTAGACTGGAGCCCTCTCTAGACTGGAGCCCTCTCTCTAAAACTCTCTCTAGACTAGAACCCTCTCTCTAGAACTAGAACCCTCTCTAGACTGGAACCCTCTCTCTAGAACTCTCTCTAGACTAAAACCCTCTCTAGACAGGAGCCCTCTCTCTAGAACTCTCTCTAGACTAGAACCCTCTCTCTAAAACTCTCTCTAGACTAGAACCCTCTCTCTAGAACTAGAACCCTCTCTAGACTGGAACCCTCTCTCTAGAACTCTCTCTAGACTAAAACCCTCTCTAGACAGGAGCCCTCTCTCTAGAACTCTCTCTAGACTAGAACCCTCTCTAGACTGGAACCCTCTCTCTAGAACTCTCTCTAGACTAGAACCCTCTCTAGACTGGAGCCCTCTCTAGACTAGAACCCTCTCTAGACTGAAACCCTCTCTCTAGAACTCTCTCTAGACTGAAACCCTCTCTCTAGAACTCTCTCTAGACTAGAACCCTCTCTAGACTGGAGCCCTCTCTAGACTGGAGCCCTCTCTCTAAAACTCTCTCTAGACTAGAACCCTCTCTCTAGAACTAGAACCCTCTCTAGACTGGAACCCTCTCTCTAGAACTCTCTCTAGACTAAAACCCTCTCTAGACAGGAGCCCTCTCTCTAGAACTCTCTCTAGACTAGAACCCTCTCTAGACTGGAACCCTCTCTCTAGAACTCTCTCTAGACTAGAACCCTCTCTAGACTGGAGCCCTCTCTAGACTAGAACCCTCTCTAGACTGAAACCCTCTCTCTAGAACTCTCTCTAGACTAGAACCCTCTCTAGACTGGAGCCCTCTCTAGACTGGAGCCCTCTCTCTAGAACTCTCTCTAGACTAGAACCCTCTCTAGACTAGAACCCTCTCTAGACTGGAACCCTCTCTAGACTAGAACCCTCTCTAGACTGAAACCCTCTCTCTAGAACTCTCTCTAGACTAGAACCCTCTCTAGACTGGAGCCCTCTCTCTAAAACTCTCTCTAGACTAGAACCCTCTCTCTAGAACTAGAACCCTCTCTAGACTGGAACCCTCTCTCTAGAACTCTCTCTAGACTAAAACCCTCTCTAGACAGGAGCCCTCTCTCTAGAACTCTCTCTAGACTAGAACCCTCTCTAGACTGGAACCCTCTCTCTAGAACTCTCTCTAGACTAGAACCCTCTCTAGACTGGAGCCCTCTCTAGACTAGAACCCTCTCTAGACTGAAACCCTCTCTCTAGAACTCTCTCTAGACTGAAACCCTCTCTCTAGAACTCTCTCTAGACTAGAACCCTCTCTAGACTGGAGCCCTCTCTAGACTGGAGCCCTCTCTCTAAAACTCTCTCTAGACTAGAACCCTCTCTCTAGAACTAGAACCCTCTCTAGACTGGAACCCTCTCTCTAGAACTCTCTCTAGACTAAAACCCTCTCTAGACAGGAGCCCTCTCTCTAGAACTCTCTCTAGACTAGAACCCTCTCTCTAAAACTCTCTCTAGACTAGAACCCTCTCTCTAGAACTAGAACCCTCTCTAGACTGGAACCCTCTCTCTAGAACTCTCTCTAGACTAAAACCCTCTCTAGACAGGAGCCCTCTCTCTAGAACTCTCTCTAGACTAGAACCCTCTCTAGACTGGAACCCTCTCTCTAGAACTCTCTCTAGACTAGAACCCTCTCTAGACTGGAGCCCTCTCTAGACTAGAACCCTCTCTAGACTGAAACCCTCTCTCTAGAACTCTCTCTAGACTGAAACCCTCTCTCTAGAACTCTCTCTAGACTAGAACCCTCTCTAGACTGGAGCCCTCTCTAGACTGGAGCCCTCTCTCTAAAACTCTCTCTAGACTAGAACCCTCTCTCTAGAACTAGAACCCTCTCTAGACTGGAACCCTCTCTCTAGAACTCTCTCTAGACTAAAACCCTCTCTAGACAGGAGCCCTCTCTCTAGAACTCTCTCTAGACTAGAACCCTCTCTAGACTGGAACCCTCTCTCTAGAACTCTCTCTAGACTAGAACCCTCTCTAGACTGGAGCCCTCTCTAGACTAGAACCCTCTCTAGACTGAAACCCTCTCTCTAGAACTCTCTCTAGACTAGAACCCTCTCTAGACTGGAGCCCTCTCTAGACTGGAGCCCTCTCTCTAGAACTCTCTCTAGACTAGAACCCTCTCTAGACTAGAACCCTCTCTAGACTGGAACCCTCTCTAGACTAGAACCCTCTCTAGACTGAAACCCTCTCTCTAGAACTCTCTCTAGACTAGAACCCTCTCTAGACTGGAGCCCTCTCTCTAGAACTCTCTCTAGACTGGAACCCTCTCTAGACTGGAACCCTCTCTAGACTGGAGTCCTCTCTAGACTGGAACCCTCTCTAGACTGGAGCCCTCTCTCTAAAACTCTCTCTAGACTAGAACCCTCTCTCTAGAACTAGAACCCTCTCTCTAGAACTCTCTCTAGACTAAAACCCTCTCTAGACAGGAGCCCTCTCTCTAGAACTCTCTCTAGACTAGAACCCTCTCTAGACTGGAACCCTCTCTCTAGAACTCTCTCTAGACTAGAACCCTCTCTAGACTGGAGCCCTCTCTAGACTAGAACCCTCTCTAGACTGAAACCCTCTCTCTAGAACTCTCTCTAGACTGAAACCCTCTCTCTAGAACTCTCTCTAGACTAGAACCCTCTCTAGACTGGAGCCCTCTCTAGACTGGAACCCTCTCTAGACTGGAGCCCTCTCTCTAGACTAGAACCCTCTCTAGACTGGAGCCCTCTCTCTAGACTAGAACTCTCTCTAGACTAGAACCCTCTCTAATAATTGGTGGGAGTGGATTAAAGTGACCTGCACATGCTGAACCATGACCTGCTGAACATAGAGTACAAAAAATAAAAAATAAGTAAAAAACAGTAAAAAATTACTAAACAGTTTAAAATGAAAAATACTGTACACAGTTAAACATTACAGCTTTCCTAAAAATATTCCTTATAATTTTACAGTCAAACTAGAGTAAAATTACAGATTTTCATTGTTAGAATACGTAACTAGAATGTAAAATGGAGGTAATCTGTCAGTAATCATTCATATCTT
>CM038726.1:39622842-39645342 GCA_021613375.1 Megaleporinus macrocephalus | reverse complement strand
TTCGGGCTCGTTAATGCCCCAGCCGTCTTCCAGCAGTTCATTAATGAGGTGCTGCGTCAGACCCTGGATCAGTACGCATATGCCTACCTCGACGATATACTGATCTACACCAGTCCCTCAGGGAACACATAGGCCATGTACTGCGTGTTTTCCAATTATTGTTGGAGAACCGACTTTACATAAAGCTGTAGAAATCAGAGTTCCATTTGCCCAGAGTGTCCTTCCTTGGATTCAAAGGTCTCCAAGGGCTCTCTGCAATTGAACCCGGCCAAGATCCAAGCAGTGCGGGACCAGCCACGTCCCACCTCGGTTGGTCCAGCGATTCCTGGGTTTTGCTAACTTCTTCCAGCGTTTTGTGCGCAGCTACTGCTCCGTAAGACCCCAGCTCCTTTTTGCTGGACCACCGAAGCCCAAGTGGCTTTCGAGACGCAGCTTATGTTTACATCTTCTCCAATTCTCCAGCTCCCTGACCCTGAGGAACCCTTTAATGTCGAGGTAGATGCATTGGAAATTGGCATGGATGCATTCTGCTCCCAACGTCTGGGTCTGGCCAAGAAGCTCCTCCCCTGCGCATATTATTCCCAGCGGCCAATGCCAGCCAAGCAGAACTATGACATAGGGGACAAGGAGCTTCTGGTCATTTCTGTGGTCTGGACAAACCACAAACACCTATTTACAGCAAACAAAACAGCATTATTCTTTAGCTTTGATTTTGTATTGTCAAATAGGCCAGGCAGCCAGAATGCCAAGCCCCACATGCTACCATGCACCTCCAGCGTCTGAACCCATGGCTGCACCCATCATTCCTGCCCAAAGACAAGAGCCGGCACCAGACAGTCTCCCACCAAATAGGACCTATGTCCCATCTGTGGTCCACAGGGAAGTAATGGCCTGGGGACACTGTTCCTCGTTCTCTGGGAATCCCAGGGTGACAAGGACCATGGACCTTCTAAGAAGACGGTTTTAGTGGTCAAGCATGGAAGGATGTTCGGCCCTGTATCCAGACCTGTGAGATGTGTGCCCAAAATAAGGCACCCAGGTCCAGGCTCCAGGGTTAGGGTTAGAGTTACCCATACCCACTTGTCCATGGTCTCATGTCACCCTGGATTTTGTAACGGGTCTACCTCCCTCCCGAGGCAACATTGTTATCCTGGTTCTAGCTCACCGGTTCTCTAAGGCATGTAAATTTGTTGCGCTGCCCAAACTTCCCTCTGCCACTGAGACCATTCAACTGCTACTGCGGCATGTGGCCGCCACTGGAAAGCCTTCTGCCAGATCATAGGAGCTTCAGTGAGCTTGACCTCCGGCTTTCCTTCCACAGTCTAACGGTCAAGCTGAGAGACTCTGAGGTGCCTAACAGCTGGCAACCCTTCCTCCTGGGCAGACCATCTGCCCTGGGTGGAGTATGCCCATAAAACCCTATGGCACTCATCTTTGGGTATGTCCCCATTTGAGTGCCAGTTTGGGTTCACTCCAGCCATGTTCCCAGAACAGGAACCAGAGGCTGGGGGGCCAGAGTGCCAGAGGTCATGGGAAAAGGCCTGGGCCACATTGCTGAAGACATCAAGGACCAGGAAATAGGTTGTGGACCGCTGCCGGAGGCTGGCACCAACTTTTCGGACCGGACAGCTAGTATGGCTGTCCACCAAGGACCTTCCACTAAAGCTGGAGTTCAAGAAGATGGCACCATGGTTCGTGGGGCCATTCAAGGTGGTGAGGCACATCAATCTGGAGACATGTTGTCTGCGCCTCCCACGTTCCTTATGGATCCACCCCACGTTCCATGTTTCATTACTCCAGCCGTTCCTATGTGGAGATACACACTCTCTGTATTACTAAAACCTTTCTATCTCTGCACTTGGCTCCTATCTCACCCCATCCCATAACTCACACAGCATGTTCTGTGAAGGCCAAATTGCAGGTAGAAGGAAGATGATACGTGTGAGATGTTCACTCTGTGATGTCGACCTGCAGAACTTCGGCCCCACAACTTACTTACCAGCGACTCTGATTCTGAACCGGCAGACGGAGCGTCTACACGAGTCCTACTGGCTGAAAGAAACTGTTGGGTTATAAGCCCCACTTAGGCTGTACTTGTGGGTCCTTTGTGTTCCAGTACTGGGCCTTAGTTAGGCTACATTTGTGGGCCCCAGTTAGGCTACTACTGGGGGCCCAGCTGGGTTACAGTTATGGGGCCCAGTTACGCTACAGATGTGGGCCCCAGGTGGGTTACAGTTATGGGGCCCAGTTACGCTACAGATGTGGGCCCCAGGTGGGTTACAGTCATTGGACCCAGTTACGCTATAGATGTGGGCCCCAGGTGGGTTACAGTTATGGGACCCAGTTAGGCTACAGATGTGGGCCCCAGGTGGGTTAGCCTTGTGGGCCCAAGTTAAGCTACAGTGTGTGTGTGTGTGTGTGTGTGTGTGTGTGTTTATATGTGTGTGTGTGTAGGTCCTCTCCATGCTAATGTATCTGTAATCCTGGAGCTGGACTCCGGACCCTGGCCCCGCCTCCTCTTTACCTCCAAATCCAGCACCGCCGTCTGGAACTCCACAGTCATCACCACAGTCTGCAGCAACCACTCCATCACCATACCGGTCAGTCTAGTACTGGTAGTGTTATCTAGTACAGCTAGTACCGGAGCTCTAGAACTGGTACTCTGTTACTTACATACTGTAGAGCTTTTAATTACAGGAGGCTCGATACCACGGTTACTGCTGAGTATTGATACTAACACTGTTTTCTTCTGATATCTGATCCAGTGATTTAGACCAGTATAGTACCAGTATGCAGTACCAGTACTGTATCAGTACACCCCCAGTCTTAATCTGCTAATCTGTGGAGATGTTCATTCAGGCTGGTTTCATGTTCAGTACTGATACTGATACCACAAATTTGAGTACCTGCCAATACCGATACCAGTACTTTTTAATTCCTCCAATATCCAGTCTAGTGATTTAGACCAGTATAGTACCAGTATGCAGTACCAATACTGTGTCAGTACACCCCTAGTTTTAATCTGCTAATCCAAAAATATGTTAATCTCTTAGTATATGATAATCTGTATGCTAATCTGTGTGTCATAGGGTGTTAATCTGTTATTATATGATATGTTTATGGTAGAGGTGTTAATCTGTTAGTATATGATAATCTGTGTATTATAGAGGTGTTAATCTGTTAGTACAAGATAATCTGTGTATTATAGAGTTGTTCATGTAAGTATATGATAATCTGTGTATTATAGAGGTGTTAATCTGTTAGTACAAGATAATCTGTGTATTATAGAGGTGTTAATCTGTTAGTATATGATAATCTGTGTATTATAGAGGTGTTAATCTGTTAGTACAAGATAATCTGTGTATTATAGAGTTGTTCATGTAAGTATATGATAATCTATGTATTATAGAGGTGTTAATCTGTTAGTACAAGATAATCTGAGTATTATAGAGGTGTTAATCTTTTAGCATATGATAATCTGTGTATTATAGAGTTGTTCATCTGTTAGTATATGATAATCTGTGTATTATAGAGGTGTTAATCTTTTAGTATATGATAATCTGTGTATTATATAGTTGTTCATGTTAGTATATGATAATCTGTGTATTATATAGTTGTTCATGTTAGTATATGATAATCTGTGTATTATAGAGGTGTTAGTCTGTTAGTATATGATAATCTGTGTATTATAGAGGTGTTAATCTTTTAGCATATGATAATCTGTGTATTATATAGTTGTTCATGTTAGTATATGATAATCTGTGTATTATAGAGGTGTTAGTCTGTTAGTATATGATAATCTGTGTATTATAGAGGTGTTAACCTGTTAGTATATGATAATCTGTGTATTATAGAGGTGTTAATCTGTTAGTATATGATAATCTGTGTATTATTTAGTTGTTCATGTTAGTATATGATAATCTGTGTATTATAGAGGTGTTAGTCTGTTAGTATATGATAATCTGTGTATTATAGAGGTGTTAATCTGTTAGTATATGATAATCTGTGTATTATACAGGTGTTAATCTGTTAGTATATGATAATCTGTGTATTATAGAGGTGTTAATCTGTTAGTATATGATAATCTGTGTATTATAGAGGTGTTAATCTGTTAGTATATGATAATCTGTGTATTATAGAGGTGTTAATCTGTTAGTATATGATAATCTGTGTACTATAGAGGTGTTAATATGTTAGTATATGATAATCTGTGTATTATAGAGGTGTTAACCTGTTATTATATGATAATCTATATGATAATCTGTGCATTATAGAGGTGTTAATCTGTTAGTATATGATAATCTGTGTATTATAGAGGTGTTAATCTGTTAGTATATGATAATCTGTATTATAGAGGTGTTAATCTGTTAGTATATGATAATCTGTGTATTATAGAGGTGTTAACCTGTTAGTATATGATAATCTGTATGATAATCTGTGTATTATAGAGGTGTTAATCTGTTAGTATATGATAATCTATATGATAATCTGTGTATTATAGAGGTGTTAACCTGTTAGTATATGATAATCTGTATGATAATCTGTGTATTATAGAGGTGTTAATCTGTTAGTATATGATAATCTATATGATAATCTGTGTATTATAGAGGTGTTAATCTGTTAGTATATGATAATCTATAAGATAATTTGTGTATTGTGTTAATAATAGATGATTAATTAATCGTCAGTAGTATTGATCAGTGTTATTGATCACTGTATTGATCTGGGGTGTGTAGAGATGCTGGTCTGGTAATGATTATGTTAATGAGTGGTAAATAGATGATTAATTAATTAATCGTCAGTAGTATTGATCAGTGTTATTGATCACTGTATTGATCTGGGGTGTGTAGAGATGTATACCTGACTACCGTGAGGTTCCTCTGTCTGGAAAGCTGACGGTGGTGGGAGAGACTGTGAGGGACACACACGGCCTGAAGCCGGTCCAACACCCCAACTGTACACACACCTTCACACACATGGTGAGTGTTATAAGTAAGTGTGTGTGTGTGTGTTTGTGTGTGTGTGTGTGTGTGTGTATGTGTATGTGTGTATATGTGTGTGTGTGTGTTTATGTGTGTAGGTGTGTGTGTGTATGTGTCTTTGTGTGTGAGTGTGTGTGTGAGAGAGAGTGTGTGTGTCAGAGTGTGTGTGTGTTAGTGTGTGTGTGTGTTAGTGTGTGTGTGTGTTAGTGTGTGTGTGAGAGAGAGTGTGTATGTCAGAGTGTGTGTGTGTTAGTGTGTGTGTGTGTTAGTGTGTGTGTGTGTTAGTGTGTGTGTGTTTGTGAGAGTGTGTGTATGTGTGTGTGTGTTAGTCTGTGTGTTTGTGTTAGTGTGCATGTGTGTGTTAGTGTGTGTGTGTATGTATTAGTGTGTGTGTTAGTGTTAGTGTGTGTATGTGTTAGTGTGTGTGTGTTAGTGTTATTGTGTGTGTGTATGTTAGTGTGTGTGTTAGTGTGTGTGTTAGTGTGTGTGTGTATGTGTTAGTGTGTGTGTATGTGTTAGTGTGTGTGTGTTAGTGTGTGTGTGTGTTAGTGTTATTGTGTGTGTTAGTGTGTGTGCATGTGTTAGTGTGTGTGTTAGTGTGTGTGTATGTGTTAGTGTGTGTGTGTTAGTGTGTGTGTGTGTATGTGTTAGTGTGTGTGTGTTAGTGTGTGTGTGTATGTGTTAGTGTGTGTGTATGTGTATGTGTGTGTGTATTAGTGTATGTGTGTGTGTGTTAGTGTGTGTATGTGTTAGTGTGTGTGTGTTAGTGTGTGTGTGTATGTGTGTGTATGTGTGTATGTGTGTGTGTCTGTGTGTTAATGTGTGTATGTGTGTATGTGTGTGTGTGTGTGTGTGTGTTAATGTGTGTATGTGTGTGTGTTAGTGTGTTAGTGTGTGTGTGTGTGTTAAGTTCTTGTAGTGAATCTCGATGTTGTGTGTGATTTGTAGGTGTTACTGGAGAAAGTTTGTGGAGAGGATCACGTTTGTGTCTCTGATCTCAATGTTTCTCTCCAATTCAGCAGGTCAGTTTTTTCTTCAGCACCAATTTACCCCAGACTCCGCCCACAATACCCTCTCACATAGCTACTAGACTCAGTTTATATACAATACCTACATTTAGAGTTATACATTCTACCTAATCAGAAACTATAACTCAGTTTATATACAATACCTACATTTAGAGTTATACATTCAACCTAATGAGAAACTGTAACTCAGTTTATATACAATACCAACATTTAGAGTTATACATTCAACCTAATGAGAAACTGTAACTCAGTTTATATACAATACCAACATTTAGAGTTATACATTCAACCTAATGAGAAACTATAACTCAGTTTATATACAATACCTACATTTAGAGTTATACATTCTACCTAATCAGAAACTGTAACTCAGTTCATATACAATACCTACATTTAGAGTTATACATTCAACCTAGCCAGAAACTGTAACTCAGTTTATATACAATACCTACATTTAGAGTTATTCATTCAACCTAATGAGAAACTGTAACTTAGTTTATATACAATACCTACATTTAGAGTTATACACTCAACCTAATGAGAAACTGTAACTCAGTTTATATACAATACCTACATTTAGAGTTATACATTCAACCTAATGAGAAACTGTAACTCAGTTTATATACAATACCTACATTTAGAGTTATACATTCTACCTAATCAGAAACTGTAACTCAGTTTACATACAATACCTACATTTAGAGTTATACATTCTACCTAATCAGAAACTGTAACTCAGTTCATATACAATACCTACATTTAGAGTTATACATTCAACCTAATGAGAAACTATAACTCAGTTTATATACAATACCTACATTTAGAGTTATACATTCAACCTACTGAGAAACTATAACTCAGTTTATATACAATACCAACATTTAGAGTTATACAGTCAACCTAATGAGAAACTGTATCTCAGTTTATATACAATACCTACATTTAGAGTTATACACTCAACCTAATGATAAACTGTAACTCAGTTTATATACAATACCAACATTTAGAGTTATACAGTCAACCTAATGAGAAACTGTATCTCAGTTTATATACAATACCTACATTTAGAGTTATACACTCAACCTAATGAGAAACTGTAACTCAGTTTATATACAATACCTACATTTAGAGTTATACATTCAACCTAATGAGAAACTGTAACTCAGTTTATATACAATACCTACATTTAGAGATATACATTCAACCTAATGAGAAACTGTAACTCAGTTTATATACAATACCTACATTTAGAGTTATACATTCAACCTAATGAGAAACTGTAACTCAGTTTATATACAATTCCTACATTTAGAGTTATGCATTCAACCTAATGAGAAACTATAACTCAGTTTATATACAATACCTACATTTAGAGTTATGCATTCAACCTAATGAGAAACTATAACTCAGTTTATATACAATACCTACATTTAGAGTTATACATTCAACCTAATGAGAAACTGTAACTCAGTTTATATACAATTCCTACATTTAGAGTTATACATTCAACCTAATGAGAAACTGTAACTCAGTTTATATACAATACCTACATTTAGAGTTATACACTCAACCTAATGAGAAACTGTAACTCAGTTTATATACAATACCTACCTTTAGAGTTATACATTCAACCTAATGAGAAACTGTAACTCAGTTTATATACAATACCTACATTTAGAGTTATACATTCAACCTAATGAGAAACTGTAACTCAGTTTATATACAATACCTACATTTAGAGTTATACACTCAACCTAATGAGAAACTGTAACTCAGTTTATATACAATACCTACATTTAGAGATATACATTCAACCTAATGAGAAACTGTAACTCAGTTTATATACAATACCTACATTTAGAGTTATACATTCAACCTAATGAGAAACTGTAACTCAGTTTATATACAATTCCTACATTTAGAGTTATACATTCAACCTAATGAGAAACTGAAACTCAGTTTATATACAATACCTACATTTAGAGTTATACACTCAACCTAATGAGAAACTGTAACTCAGTTTATATACAATTCCTACATTTAGAGTTATACATTCAACCTAATGAGAAACTGTAACTCAGTTTATATACAATACCTACATTTAGAGTTATGCATTCAACCTAATGAGAAACTATAACTCAGTTTATATACAATACCTACATTTAGAGATATACATTCAACCTAATGAGAAACTATAACTCAGTTTATATACAATACCTACATTTAGAGTTATACACTCAACCTAATGAGAAACTGTAACTCAGTTTATATACAATACCTACATTTAGAGTTATACACTCAACCTAATGAGAAACTGTAACTCAGTTTATATACAATACCTACATTTAGAGTTATGCATTCAACCTAATGAGAAACTATAACTCAGTTTATATACAATACCTACATTTAGAGATATACATTCAACCTAATGAGAAACTATAACTCAGTTTATATACAATACCTACATTTAGAGTTATGCATTCAACCTAATGAGAAACTATAACTCAATTTATATACAATACCTACATTTAGAGATATACATTCAACCTAATGAGAAACTATAACTCAGTTTATATACAATACCTACATTTAGAGTTATACACTCAACCTAATGAGAAACTGTAACTCAGTTTATATACAATACCTACCTTTAGAGTTATACATTCAACCTAATGAGAAACTGTAACTCAGTTTATATACAATACCTACATTTAGAGTTATACATTCAGTTATTGTGTTTAAGGAGTATGTTGTGGGTGGAGCTTGAACCAGTGTATATAAAGTGATGTCCTGCTGTCTCTGTTTTAGGGACATGGTGGTGGACGTTGAAGATTTCCCGGTGAATGTCTCTGTGGTGGTGGTGAATAACGGAGAGGACGCTACAGACACTGAGCTTCTCTTTCATCATCCCTCCATCTTCTCCTTCACCCGAGTGACAGCGGTCAGAACCACTTTAAACCAGATTAAGGAACTTTTAGGACTCGAGGGAACCTTAACCCTTCGCAATCGCCGGCCAGTGTTTATGAAAGCTTGTGGTCAGGCGTGTGTGGACTCATGTTCAGGCGTGTGTGGACTGGTGGTCAGGCGTGTGTGGACTCGTGTCTGATCTGCTTGTCTGATGTGGAAAGTAGTTTGATATTAAAGAGAAAGGAAGGCGTCTAATAAACTGATAATGTTCCTGTCTCTCCAGCTGGAGTCCAGTGGACACGCCTGGTGTGTATCTAATGGAACAGGACTGGTGAACATCACACGCACCACCTGTAGACCCGGCATCACCGTCTTCAGACACAAAGCCAAGGTACAGCTAACAGCTAACAGCTAACAGCTCACAGCTCACAGCTAACAGCTAACAGCTCACAGCTAACAGCTAACAGCTAACAGCTAACAGCTCACAGCTAACAGCTCACAGCTAATAGCTAACAGCTCACAGCTAACGACTAACAGCTCACAGCTAACAGCTCACAGCTAACGACTAACAGCTCACAGCTAACAGCTCACAGCTAACAGCTAACAGCTCACACCTAACAGCTCATAGATAACAGCTCACAACTAACAGCTCACAGCTAACAGCTAACAGCTCACAGCTCACAGCTCACAGCTAACAGCTAACAGCTCACAGCTAACAGCTCACAGCTAACAGCTCACAGCTAACGGCTAACAGCTCACAGCTAACTGCTCACAGCTAACAGCTAACAGCTCACACCTAACAGCTCATAGCTAACAGCTCACAACTAACAGCTCACAGCTAACGGCTAACAGCTAACAGCTAACAGCTCACAGCTCACAGCTCACAGCTAACGGCTAACAGCTAACAGCTCACAGCTAACAGCTCACAGTTAACAGCTCACAGTTAACAGCTCACAGCTCACAGCTAACAGCTCACAGCTAACAGCTAACAGCTTACAGCTCACAGCTAACAGCTAACAGCTCACAGCTAACAGCTAACAGCTAACGGCTAACAGCTAACAGCTAACAGTTACCCACATTACCCAGGAAGTCCTAAAACTCTGCTTTCTGTTTCCTCTGAAGGTTGTGTTGAACCTGATGTTCCGAGTGTCCGAGCCGTCAGCTCTGAGTGACCGTTTGACCGTGAACGCGTCCGTTATGAGGTCAGAAACCTAAACATCATACTGACTCTTCCATGCTGGTTTATGCTCGTTGTTCTAGCAGAGATAAAACAGGTTTTCCAACGTTCTTAAGCGCCAACATGCTTTTAGTGGTTGGTATACTGTAGTGAGTGTATAGTAAGTATAGTGTAGTGGGTGTGTAGTAAGTATGGTATAGAGGTTGGTATAATGTAGTGAATGTATAATGTATGGTATAGTATAGTGGTTGGTATAGTGTAGTGAGTGTATAATGTTTGGTATAGTATAGTGGTTGGTATAATGTAGTGGGTGTATAATGTTTGGTATAGTATAGTGGTTGGTATAATGTAGTGGGTGTATAATGTTTGGTATAGTATAGTGGTTGGTATAATGTAGTGGGTGTATAATGTTTGGTATAGTGGTTGGTATAGTGTAGTGAGTGTATAATGTTTGGTATAGTATAGTGGTTGGTATAATGTAGTGGGTGTATAATGTTTGGTATAGTATAGTGGTTGGTATAGTGTAGTGAGTGTATAGTAAGTATAGTGTAGTGGGTGTGTAGTAAGTATAGTATAGTGGTTGGTATAGTGTAGTGGTTGGTATAGTATAGTGAGTTTATAATAAGTATAGTGTAGTGGGTGTGTAGTAAGTAGAGTATAGTGGTTGGTATAGTGTAGTGAGTGTGTAGTAAGTATAGTATAGTGGTTGGTATAGTGTAGTGAGTGTATAATATTTGGTATAGTATAGTGGTTGGTATAGTGTAGTGAGTGTGTAGTAAGTATAGTATAGTGGTTGGTATAGTGTAGTGAGTGTATAATATTTGGTATAGTATAGTGGTTGGTATAGTGTAGTGAGTGTGTAGTAAGTATAGTATAGTGGTTGGTATAGTGTAGTGAGTGTATAATATTTGCTATAGTATAGTGGTTGGTATAGTGTAGTGAGTGTGTAGTAAGTATAGTATAGTGGTTGGTATAGTGTAGTGAGTGTATAATATTTGGTATAGTATAGTGGTTGGTATAGTGTAGTGGTTGGTATAGTATAGTGAGTTTATAATAAGTATAGTGTAGTGGGTGTGTAGTAAGTAGAGTATAGTGGTTGGTATAGTGTAGTGAGTGTGTAGTAAGTATAGTATAGTGGTTGGTATAGTGTAGTGAGTGTATAATATTTGGTATAGTATAGTTGTTGGTATAGTGTCGTGAGTGTGTAGTAAGTATAGTATAGTGGTTGGTATAGTGTAGTGAGTGTATAATATTTGGTATAGTATAGTGGTTGGTATAGTGTAGTGAGTGTGTAGTAAGTATAGTATAGTGGTTGGTATAGTGTAGTGAGTGTATAATGTTTGGTATAGTATAGTGGTTGGTATAATGTAGTGGGTGTATAATGTTTGGTATAGTATAGTGGTTGGTATAATGTAGTGGGTGTATAATGTTTGGTATAGTGGTTGGTATAGTGTAGTGAGTGTATAATGTTTGGTATAGTATAGTGGTTGGTATAGTGTAGTGAGTGTATAGTAAGTATAGTGTAGTGGGTGTGTAGTAAGTATAGTATAGTGGTTGGTATAGTGTAGTGGTTGGTATAGTATAGTGAGTTTATAATAAGTATAGTGTAGTGGGTGTGTAGTAAGTAGAGTATAGTGGTTGGTATAGTGTAGTGAGTGTGTAGTAAGTATAGTATAGTGGTTGGTATAGTGTAGTGAGTGTATAATATTTGGTATAGTATAGTGGTTGGTATAGTGTAGTGAGTGTGTAGTAAGTATAGTATAGTGGTTGGTATAGTGTAGTGAGTGTATAATATTTGCTATAGTATAGTGGTTGGTATAGTGTAGTGAGTGTGTAGTAAGTATAGTATAGTGGTTGGTATAGTGTAGTGAGTGTATAATATTTGGTATAGTATAGTGGTTGGTATAGTGTAGTGGTTGGTATAGTATAGTGAGTTTATAATAAGTATAGTGTAGTGGGTGTGTAGTAAGTAGAGTATAGTGGTTGGTATAGTGTAGTGAGTGTGTAGTAAGTATAGTATAGTGGTTGGTATAGTGTAGTGAGTGTATAATGTTTGGTATAGTATAGTGGTTGGTATAATGTAGTGGGTGTATAATGTTTGGTATAGTATAGTGGTTGGTATAATGTAGTGGGTGTATAATGTTTGGTATAGTGGTTGGTATAGTGTAGTGAGTGTATAATGTTTGGTATAGTATAGTGGTTGGTATAATGTAGTGGGTGTATAATGTTTGGTATAGTATAGTGGTTGGTATAGTGTAGTGAGTGTATAGTAAGTATAGTGTAGTGGGTGTGTAGTAAGTATAGTATAGTGGTTGGTATAGTGTAGTGGTTGGTATAGTATAGTGAGTTTATAATAAGTATAGTGTAGTGGGTGTGTAGTAAGTAGAGTATAGTGGTTGGTATAGTGTAGTGAGTGTGTAGTAAGTATAGTATAGTGGTTGGTATAGTGTAGTGAGTGTATAATATTTGGTATAGTATAGTGGTTGGTATAGTGTAGTGAGTGTGTAGTAAGTATAGTATAGTGGTTGGTATAGTGTAGTGAGTGTATAATATTTGCTATAGTATAGTGGTTGGTATAGTGTAGTGAGTGTGTAGTAAGTATAGTATAGTGGTTGGTATAGTGTAGTGAGTGTATAATATTTGGTATAGTATAGTGGTTGGTATAGTGTAGTGGTTGGTATAGTATAGTGAGTTTATAATAAGTATAGTGTAGTGGGTGTGTAGTAAGTAGAGTATAGTGGTTGGTATAGTGTAGTGAGTGTGTAGTAAGTATAGTATAGTGGTTGGTATAGTGTAGTGAGTGTATAATATTTGGTATAGTATAGTTGTTGGTATAGTGTCGTGAGTGTGTAGTAAGTATAGTATAGTGGTTGGTATAGTGTAGTGAGTGTATAATATTTGGTATAGTATAGTGGTTGGTATAGTGTAGTGAGTGTGTAGTAAGTATAGTATAGTGGTTGGTATAGTGTAGTGAGTGTATAATATTTGGTATAGTATAGTGGTTGGTATAGTGTAGTGAGTGTGTATTAAGTATAGTATAGTGGTTTGTATAGTGTAGTGAGTTTATAATAAGTATAGTGTAGTGGATGTGTAGTAAGTATAGTATAGTGGTTGGTATAGTGTAGTGAGTGTATAATTTTTGATATAGTATAGTGGTTGGTATAGTGTTGTGAGTGTATAGTAAGTATAGTATAGTGGTTGGTATAGTGTAGTGGTTGGTATAGTGTAGTGAGTTTAAAATAAGTATAGTGTAGTGGGTGTGTAGTAAGTATAGTATAGTGGTTGGTATAGTGTAGTGAGTTTATAATAAGTATAGTGTAGTGGGTGTGTAGTAAGTATAGTATAGTGGTTGGTATAGTGTAGTGAATGTATAATATTTGGTATAGTATAGTCGTTGGTATAGTGTAGTGAGTATGGTATAGTGGTTGGTATAGTGTAGTGAGTGTATAATGTTTGGTATAGTATAGTGGTTGGTATAGTGTAGTGAGTTTATAGTAATTATAGTATAGTGGTTGGTATAGTGTAGTGAATGTATAGTAAGTATAGTATAGTGGGAGTGTAGTAAGTATGGTATAGTGGTTGGTATAGTGTAGTGAGTGTATAATGTTTGGTATAGTATAGTGGTTGGTATAGTGTAGTGAATGTATAATGTTTGGTATAGTGTAGTGAATGTATGATGTTTGGTATAGTATAGTGGTTGGTATAGTGTAGTGATTGTATAGTAAGTACAGTGTAGTGGGTGTGTAGTAAGTATAGTGGTTGGTATAGTGTAGTGCGTGTATAGTAAGTATAGTATAGTAGTTGGTATAGTGTAGTGAGTTTATAATAAGTATAGTGTAGTGGGTGTGTAGTAAGTATAGTATAGTGGTTGGTATAGTGTAATGAGTGTATAAGGTTTGGTATAGTATAGTGGTTGGTATAGTGTAGTGAGTGTATAATTTTTGGTATAGTATAGTGGTTGGTATAGTTTAGTGATTGTATAGTAAGTATAGTATAGTGGTTGGTATAGTGTAGTGGTTGGTATAGTGTAGTGAGTTTATAATATGTATAGTGTAGTGGGTGTGTAGTAAGTATAGTATAGTGGTTGGTATAGTGTAGTGAATGTATAATGTTTGGTATAGTATAGTGGTTGGTATAGTGTAGTGAGAGTGTAGTAAGTAAAGTATAGTGGTTGGTATAGTGTAGTGAGTTTATAATAAGTATAGTGTAGTGGGTGTGTAGTAAGTATAGTATAGTGGTTGGTATAGTGTAGTGAGTGTATAATATTTGGTATAGTATAGTGGTTGGTATAGTGTAGTGAGTGTGTAGTAAGTATAGTATAGTGGTTGGTATAGTGTAGTGAGTGTATAATATTTGGTATAGTATAGTGGTTGGTATAGTGTAGTGAGTGTGTATTAAGTATAGTATAGTGGTTTGTATAGTGTAGTGAGTTTATAATAAGTATAGTGTAGTGGGTGTGTAGTAAGTATAGTATAGTGGTTGGTATAGTGTAGTGAGTGTATAATTTTTGATATAGTATAGTGGTTGGTATAGTGTTGTGAGTGTATAGTAAGTATAGTATAGTGGTTGGTATAGTGTAGTGGTTGGTATAGTGTAGTGAGTTTAAAATAAGTATAGTGTAGTGGGTGTGTAGTAAGTATAGTATAGTGGTTGGTATAGTGTAGTGAGTTTATAATAAGTATAGTGTAGTGGGTGTGTAGTAAGTATAGTATAGTGGTTGGTATAGTGTAGTGAATGTATAATGTTTGGTATAGTATAGTCGTTGGTATAGTGTAGTGAGTATGGTATAGTGGTTGGTATAGTGTAGTGAGTGTATAATGTTTGGTATAGTATAGTGGTTGGTATAGTGTAGTGAGTTTATAGTAATTATAGTATAGTGGTTGGTATAGTGTAGTGAATGTATAGTAAGTATAGTATAGTGGGAGTGTAGTAAGTATGGTATAGTGGTTGGTATAGTGTAGTGAGTGTATAATGTTTGGTATAGTATAGTGGTTGGTATAGTGTAGTGAATGTATAATGTTTGGTATAGTGTAGTGAATGTATGATGTTTGGTATAGTATAGTGGTTGGTATAGTGTAGTGATTGTATAGTAAGTACAGTGTAGTGGGTGTGTAGTAGGTATAGTGGTTGGTATAGTGTAGTGCGTGTATAGTAAGTATAGTATAGTAGTTGGTATAGTGTAGTGAGTTTATAATAAGTATAGTGTAGTGGGTGTGTAGTAAGTATAGTATAGTGGTTGGTATAGTGTAATGAGTGTATAAGGTTTGGTATAGTATAGTGGTTGGTATAGTGTAGTGAGTGTATAATTTTTGGTATAGTATAGTGGTTGGTATAGTTTAGTGATTGTATAGTAAGTATAGTATAGTGGTTGGTATAGTGTAGTGGTTGGTATAGTGTAGTGAGTTTATAATAAGTATAGTGTAGTGGGTGTGTAGTAAGTATAGTGGTTGGTATAGTGTAGTGAGTTTATAATATGTATAGTGTAGTGGGTGTGTAGTAAGTATAGTATAGTGGTTGGTATAGTGTAGTGAATGTATAATGTTTGGTATAGTATAGTGGTTGGTATAGTGTAGTGAGAGTGTAGTAAGTAAAGTATAGTGGTTGGTATAGTGTAGTGAGTTTATAATAAGTATAGTGTAGTGGGTGTGTAGTAAGTATAGTATAGTGGTTGGTATAGTGTAGTGAGTGTATAATATTTGGTATAGTATAGTGGTTGGTATAGTGTAGTGAGTGTGTAGTAAGTATAGTATAGTGGTTGGTATAGTGTAGTGAGTGTATAATATTTGGTATAGTATAGTGGTTGGTATAGTGTAGTGAGTGTGTATTAAGTATAGTATAGTGGTTTGTATAGTGTAGTGAGTTTATAATAAGTATAGTGTAGTGGGTGTGTAGTAAGTATAGTATAGTGGTTGGTATAGAGTAGTGAGTGTATAATTTTTGATATAGTATAGTGGTTGTATAGTGTTGTGAGTGTATAGTAAGTATAGTATAGTGGTTGGTATAGTGTAGTGGTTGGTATAGTGTAGTGAGTTTAAAATAAGTATAGTGTAGTGGGTGTGTAGTAAGTATAGTATAGTGGTTGGTATAGTGTAGTGAGTTTATAATAAGTATAGTGTAGTGGGTGTGTAGTAAGTATAGTATAGTGGTTGGTATAGTGTAGTGAATGTATAATGTTTGGTATAGTATAGTCGTTGGTATAGTGTAGTGAGTATGGTATAGTGGTTTGTATAGTGTAGTGAGTGTATAATGTTTGGTATAGTATAGTGGTTGGTATAGTGTAGTGAGTTTATAGTAATTATAGTATAGTGGTTGGTATAGTGTAGTGAATGTATAGTAAGTATAGTATAGTGGGAGTGTAGTAAGTATGGTATAGTGGTTGGTATAGTGTAGTGAGTGTATAATGTTTGGTATAGTATAGTGGTTGGTATAGTGTAGTGAATGTATAATGTTTGGTATAGTGTAGTGAATGTATGATGTTTGGTATAGTATAGTGGTTGGTATAGTGTAGTGATTGTATAGTAAGTACAGTGTAGTGGGTGTGTAGTAAGTATAGTGGTTGGTATAGTGTAGTGCGTGTATAGTAAGTATAGTATAGTAGTTGGTATAGTGTAGTGAGTTTATAATAAGTATAGTGTAGTGGGTGTGTAGTAAGTATAGTATAGTGGTTGGTATAGTGTAATGAGTGTATAAGGTTTGGTATAGTATAGTGGTTGGTATAGTGTAGTGAGTGTATAATTTTTGGTATAGTATAGTGGTTGGTATAGTTTAGTGATTGTATAGTAAGTATAGTATAGTGGTTGGTATAGTGCAGTGGTTGGTATAGTGTAGTGAGTTTATAATAAGTATAGTGTAGTGGGTGTGTAGTAAGTATAGTGGTTGGTATAGTGTAGTGAGTTTATAATATGTATAGTGTAGTGGGTGTGTAGTAAGTATAGTATAGTGGTTGGTATAGTGTAGTGAGAGTGTAGTAAGTAAAGTATAGTGGTTGGTATAGTGTAGTGAGTTTATAATAAGTATAGTGTAGTGGGTGTGTAGTAAGTATAGTATAGTGGTTGGTATAGTGTAATGAGTGTATAAGGTTTGGTATAGTATAGTGGTTGGTATAGTGTAGTGAGTGTATAATTTTTGGTATAGTATAGTGGTTGGTATAGTTTAGTGATTGTATAGTAAGTATAGTATAGTGGTTGGTATAGTGTAGTGGTTGGTATAGTGTAGTGAGTTTATAATAAGTATAGTGTAGTGGGTGTGTAGTAAGTATAGTGGTTGGTATAGTGTAGTGAGTTTATAATATGTATAGTGTAGTGGGTGTGTAGTAAGTATAGTATAGTGGTTGGTATAGTGTAGTGAATGTATAATGTTTGGTATAGTATAGTGGTTGGTATAGTGTAGTGAGAGTGTAGTAAGTATGGTATAGTGGTTGGTATAGTGTAGTGAGTGTATAATGTTTGGTATAGTATAGTGGTTGGTATAGTGTAGTGAGTGTATAGTAAGTATAGTATAGTGGTTGGTATAGTGTAGTGAGTGTATAGTAAGTATAGTATAGTGGTTGGTATAGTGTTGTGATTGTATAGTAAGTATAGTATAGTGGGTGTGTAGTAAGTATAGTATAGTGGTTGGTATAGTGTAGTGAGTGTATAGTAAGTATAGTATAGTGCTTGGTATAGTGTAGTGAGTGTATAGTAAGTATAGTATAGTGGTTGGTATAATGTAGTGGGTGTATAGTAAGTATAGTATAGTGGTTGGTATAGTGTAGTGGGTGTATAATAAGTATAGTATAGTGGTTGGTATAGTGTAGTGAGTGTATAGTAAGTATAGTATAGTGGTTGGTATAATGTAGTGGGTGTGTAGTAAATATAGTATAATGGTTGGTATAGTGTAGTGAGTGTGTAGTAAGTATAGTATAGAGGTTGGTATAGTGTAGTGAGTCTGTAGTAAGTATAGTATAGAGGTTGGTATAGTGTAATGAGTGTATAATGTTTGGTATAGTATAGTGGTTGGTATAATATAGTGAATGTATAATGTTTGGTATTGTATAGTGGTTGGTATAGTGTAGTGAGTGTGTAGTAAGTATAGTATAGAGGTTGGTATAGTGTAGTGAGTGTATAATGTTTGGTATAGTATAGTGGTTGGTATAATGTAGTGAATGTATAATGTTTGGTATAGTATAGTGGTTGGTATAGTGTAGTGAGTGTGTAGTAAGTATAGTATAGTGGTTGGTATAGTGTAATGAGTGTATAATGTTTGGTATAGTATAGTGGTTGGTATAATATAGTGAATGTATAATGTTTGGTATTGTATAGTGGTTGGTATAGTGTAGTGAGTGTGTAGTAAGTATAGTATAGAGGTTGGTATAGTGTAGTGAGTGTATAATGTTTGGTATAGTATAGTGGTTGGTATAGTGTAGTGAGTGTATAATATTTGGTATAGTATAGTGGTTGGTATAGTGTAGTGAGTGTATAGTAAGTATAGTATAGTGGTTGGTATAGTGTAGTGAGTGTGTAGTAAATATAGTATAGTGGTTGGTATTGTGTAGTGAGTGTGTAGTAAGTATAGTATAGAGGTTGGTATAGTGTAGTGAGTGTATAATGTTTGGTATAGTATAGAGGTTGGTATAGTGTAGTGAGTGTATAATGTTTGGTATAGTATAGTGGTTGGTATAATGTAGTGAATGTATAATGTTTGGTATAGTATAGTGGTTGGTATAGTGTAGTGAGTGTATAGTAAGTATAGTATAGTGGTTGGTATAGTGTAGTGAGTGTGTAGTAAATATAGTATAGTGGTTGGTATTGTGTAGTGAGTGTGTAGTAAGTATAGTATAGAGGTTGGTATAGTGTAGTGAGTGTATAATGTTTGGTATAGTATAGAGGTTGGTATAGTGTAGTGAGTGTATAATGTTTGGTATAGTATAGTGGTTGGTATAATGTAGTGAATGTATAATGTTTGGTATAGTATAGTGGTTGGTATAGTGTAGTGGGTGTGTAGTAAGTATAGTATAGAGGTTGGTATAGTGTAGTGAGTGTATAATGTTTGGTATAGTATAGTGGTTGGTATAGTGTAGTGAGTTTATAATAAGTATAGTGTAGTGGGTGTGTAGTAAGTATAGTATAGAGTTTGGTATAGTGTAGTGAATGTATAATGTTTGGTATAGTATAGTGGTTGGTATAGTGTAGTGGGTGTGTAGTAAGTATAGTATAGAGGTTGGTATAGTGTAGTGAGTGTATAATGTTTGGTATAGTATAGTGGTTGGTATAGTGTAGTGGGTGTGTAGTAAGCATAGTATAGAGGTTGGTATAGTGTAGTGGGTGTGTAGTAAGTATAGTATAGTGGTTGGTATAGTGTAGTGAGTGTGTAGTTAGTATAGAAAAAAGGTGGTATAGTGTAGTGGGTGTGTAGTAAGTATAGTATAGAGGTTGGTATAATGTAGTGGGTGTGTAGTAAGAATAGTATAGTGGTTGGTATAGTGTAGTGGGTGTGTAGTAAGTATAGTATAGAGGTTGGTATAGTGTAGTGAGTGTGTAGTAAGTATAGTATAGTGGTTGGTATAGTGTAGTGGGTGTGTAGTAAGTATAGTATAGTGGTTGGTATAGTGTAGTGGGTGTGTAGTAAGTATAGTATAGTGGTTGGTATAGTGTAGTGGGTGTGTAGTAAGTATAGTATAGTGGTTGGTATAGTGTAGTGGGTGTGTAGTAAGTATAGTATAGTGGTTGGTATAGTGTAGTGAGTGTGTAGTAAGTATAGTATAGAGGTTGGTATAGTGTAGTGAATGTATAATGTTTGGTATAGTATAGTGGTTGGTATAGTGTAGTGGGTGTGTAGTAAGTATAGTATAGTGGTTGGTATAGTGTAGTGGGTGTGTAGTAAGTATAGTATAGAGGTTGGTATAGTGTAGTGAGTGTATAATGTTTGGTATAGTATAGTGGTTGGTATAGTGTAGTGGGTGTGTAGTAAGTATAGTATAGAGGTTGGTATAGTGTAGTGAGTGTATAATGTTTGGTATAGTATAGTGGTTGGTATAATGTAGTGGGTGTGTAGTAAGTATAGTATAGTGGTTGGTATAGTGTAGTGAGTGTATAATGTTTGGTATAGTATAGTGGTTGGTATAGTGTAGTGGTTGGTATAATGTAGTGGGTGTGTATTAAGTATAGTATAGAGGTTGGTATAGTGTAGTGAGTGTATAATGTTTGGTATAGTATAGTGGTTGGTATAGTGTAGTGGGTGTGTAGTAAGTATAGTATAGAGGTTGGTATAGTGTAGTGGGTGTGTAGTAAGTATAGTATAGAGGTTGGTATAGTGTAGTGAATGTATAATAAGTACACAAGTATAACAGGCTAACCAGCACACCAGCATCCCAGTTAGAACATATCAGTGCTGTCCAATTATTATTTGTTTTTGCATCATTTGAACGCAGCAGCTGTCGTTTACACTGAGTAAGAGTTTAAGACGAATGGACCAATAGAAATGCTCCAAAACAGCTTGGACACAATTCTGGTTCTACTGACTTCCATTGAAAGTGAAGGTTCTCCTGCAGGCTGTGATTGGACAGTGAGGTGGTGGGGGGTGTAGAGGGCTGTGTGTTACTGAGCGTGAAGAGTCTAAAACAGCGCGCTGTGGTTTCAGACACACTTCTGTTCTCAGCGCTGTGAAGCTGCTGTTGTGCGACAGACGTTTAGCGTTACACAACCACAGCCCCACCGGAAACTTCACAACAATCATTTACTGTAATCAGACCCAACCAGACAAACACACTACTCATCATACACACATACTTACACACAGATAAACTGAGTTAAAGTGAGTTAAATTGAAATTAAAGTGACTTAAAGTGAATTAAATTGAAATTAAAGTGAGTTAAAGTGAGTTAAAGTGAGTTAAAGTGAATTAAAATGAATTAAAGTGAATTAAAATGAATTAAAGTAAATTAAAATGAATTAAAGTGAATTAAAATAAATTAAACTGAGTTAAATTTAGTTAAATTGAGTTAAATTTTGTTAAATTGAGTTAAATTGAAATTAAAGCGAGTTAAAGTGTAAATTCTGTTTGTATTACAGTAAAAATGAAAATCCTGAAAGTCTCCATGACAACAGCGCCGTCGTGTCCCTGCCAGTTAAACGACTCGTCAACGTCCTGCTGGAGAAGTAAGTTCCTGCACGGCTTCAGTCTTATTAATAATTATATCATTTATACAGTTATTATTATTATTATTATTATTATTATTATTATTATTATTATTATTATTGTTGTGTGTATTTTCAGTGGTGGATCCACACAGTATATCAGATACGATCAGACCTCACTAATCAATCACACGTTTAAGGTAACACCTCGTTATCAGCACTATTATCAATAACCGATCATCTAATCAATATCAATAACACTCTATATACTCTCCCTCTCTCTCTGTATCTCTCTCTCTCTGTATCTCTCTCTCTCTCTCTCTCTCTCTCTGTATCTCTCTCTGTATCTCTCTCTCTCTCTCTGTATCTCTCTCTCTCTCTATATCTCTCTCTCTCTCTATATCTCTCTCTCTCTCTGTATCTCTCTCTCTGTATCTCTCTCTCTCTCTCTGTATCTCTCTCTCTCTCTCTCTCTCTCTGTATCTCTCTCTGTATCTCTCTCTCTCTCTCTCTGTATCTCTCTCTCTATCTCTCTCTCTCTCTGTATCTCTCTCTCTGTATCTCTCTCTCTCTCTCTCTCTCTCTCTCAGCTGGTGAATTTGGGTGAACTGTCCCTTCCAGTCCGTGTACTGTTTGTGTTGCCGTTGGAGATGAGGTCTGGGTTATTATGGGATGTTGCTCCTCCTGCTGTTGTGAGTATAAATCTTTAAGATCCTCATTCTGAGCTCTGAGTAGATCTTATATATATACCCCCCCCCCCCACCTCCCACACCACCACTTCACACCCCCCCCCCCCCCCACCTCCCGCACCACCACCTCACCCCCCTCCCACTTCCCCCCTCATTTCCTCATTTCCTGTTGTGCTCTGTCTGTGCACTAGAACGGCTCTGGAGTGAAGTGTGAACGTCCGGAGAAGCTGAAGGACAATAGTTCACTCCACACCCAGGTGACCATCTCACTCCTGCACAGACTGTCTACGGTTGTGGTTTTGGATGTAGGTTACCATGGCAACTCATTCCTTCTTTTCCCTCCTGGCAGCACTGTAAAGGCTTCAGGTGCCAGCTGACCAACTGCAGCATTCAACTCCTATCCAACCAGCCAATCAGCTTCCAGTTTGGAGGCCATGTAACCAGTCAGACCAAGGTACAACAAATAATACAGAGTGGGTGGAGCTAAACTTCTGTAGGCTAAATGGGTGGGGCTAAACTGCTGTAGGCTGAATGGGTGGGGCTAAACTGCTGCAGACTAAATGGGTGGAGCTAAACTGCTGTATGCTGAATGGGTGGAGCTAA
>CM038726.1:39592842-39617842 GCA_021613375.1 Megaleporinus macrocephalus | reverse complement strand
AGCAGTCCATGTTAGCACTACCACAGTGAGACCAGGTGGTGGCAGCGTCGTGCTGGGGAGAGGCTTTTCCTCAGCAGGGACTGAAGCCTGGTGAGAACTGAAGAGAAGCTGGATGTTCTGAGCTCGTAGAGAAGACCCCCAACAGGCCGGCGGCTGTAACAGCAGGAAACGGCGACTGTACAAAGTACTGACTCTGAGTACTGACTCTGAGTACTGACTCTGAGTACTGACACACACTCACTGGTTTAGTGTTAATCACTGTTTCTGTTACTACGACGACGTTTCACACCTTCAAAGTGGGACGAGTTTGTAACTCACTCACAAAAAGTTCATTATAATTCCAAAACGACAGAACAGGAAACGCAGCGATGAGTAAAAAGGTTTTGTTGCTATGGCGACATGTCCCACCTGTTAATGAACAATGAGTGGTCAGTTCAGTGTTTCCAAAGTGCTGACCAGCATTTCCAGGAAGTTCAGTTTAAGGTTTGTGGTGAACTCAGAGGATCTGGAATCTTTTCTACATAAACTCTGTTGCTCGGTTACGGTGTTCAGGTTATTGAGGGCGGGGTTTAAAAGCTCAGTGGATGAAGAAGCATCACTCCATTGTGTTCTAGCTAAAGCTGGAAAGACGGAATGAGATATTAAAGGAGATCTAGCTGTCGGTTCTCACTCAGTGAATAAAAGCTCTATTTTGATCTATTTTAATAATAATAATAATAATAATAATAATAATAATAATAATAATAATAATAATAATAATAATAAATGAAGTTATTGATTTGGTTTATATGAGATATGAATGTGTCTGTCAGCTCTTATTAAGACCCATGTGTCTCACAGTCAGGCTCCCTTTAACAAGCCAGCACAACTAAACAGACACAGCTTATACATAAACACTGTTTATATAACCCGACAGAGGCCAATAATGAAGAGGGGGAGGGGCTGGGGGCGGAGTCATGGGACTGTAATAGCCACAGAAGAAATATCTTGACTGTTAGATTTAAAGTGATTACCGGTTTTTAAACATGAAATCATTTATAGTAGACACTTACTGACTCAAATGATGTTTACAGTGGTGGTGGTGGTGATGTTTACAGTGGTGGTGGTGGTGATGTTTACAGTGGTGGTGATGATGGTGTTTACAGTGGTGGTGATGATGTTTACAGTGGTGGTGGTGGTGATGTTTACAGTGGTGGTGATGGTGATGTTTACAGTGGTGGTGATGATGGTGTTTACAGTGGTGGTGATGATGTTTACAGTGGTGGTGGTGGTGATGTTTACAGTGGTGGTGGTGGTGATGTTTACAGTGGTGGTGATGATGGTGTTTACAGTGGTGGTGATGTTTATAGTGGTGGTGATGATGGTGTTTACAGTGGTGGTGATGATGTTTACAGTGGTGGTGGTGGTGATGTTTACAGTGGTGGTAATGATGTTTACGGTGGTGCTGATGATGGTGTTTACAGTGGTGGTGATGGTGTTTACAGTGGTGGTGGTGAAGTTTACAGTGGTGGTGGTGATGGTGTTTACAGTGGTGGTGATGATGTTTACAGTGGTGCTGATGATGGTGTTTACAGTGGTGGTGATGGTGTTTACAGTGGTGGTGGTGAAGTTTACAGTGGTGGTGATGGTGTTTACAGTGGTGGTGATGATGTTTACAGTGGTGGTGATGTTTACAGTGGTGGTGATGGTGTTTACAGTGGTGGTGATGGTGGTGTTTATAGTGGTGTTTACAGTGGTGGTGATGATGTTTACAGTGGTGGTGATGATGTTTACAGTGGTGGTGGTGAAGTTTACAGTGGTGGTGTTGGTGTTTACAGTGGTGGTGATGATGTTTACAGTGGTGCTGATGATGTTGTTTACAGTGGTGGTGATGGTGTTTACAGTGGTGGTGGTGAAGTTTACAGTGGTGCTGATGATGTTGTTTACAGTGGTGGTGATGGTGTTTACAGTGGTGGTGATGTTTACAGTGGTGGTGGTGGTGATGTTTACAGTGGTGGTGATGATGGTGTTTACAGTGGTGGTGATGATGTTTACAGTGGTGGTGGTGGTGATGTTTACAGTGGTGGTGATGGTGATGTTTACAGTGGTGGTGATGATGGTGTTTACAGTGGTGGTGATGATGTTTACAGTTGTGGTGGTGGTGATGTTTACAGTGGTGGTGGTGGTGATGTTTACAGTGGTGGTGATGATGGTGTTTACAGTGGTGGTGATGTTTATAGTGGTGGTGGTGATGGTGTTTACAGTGGTGGTGATGATGTTTACAGTGGTGGTGGTGGTGATGTTTACAGTGGTGGTAATGATGTTTACGGTGGTGCTGATGATGGTGTTTACAGTGGTGGTGATGGTGTTTACAGTGGTGGTGGTGAAGTTTACAGTGGTGGTGGTGATGGTGTTTACAGTGGTGGTGATGATGTTTACAGTGGTGCTGATGATGGTGTTTACAGTGGTGGTGATGGTGTTTACAGTGGTGGTGGTGAAGTTTACAGTGGTGGTGATGGTGTTTACAGTGGTGGTGATGATGTTTACAGTGGTGGTGATGTTTACAGTGGTGGTGATGGTGTTTACAGTGGTGGTGATGGTGGTGTTTATAGTGGTGTTTACAGTGGTGCTGATGATGTTTACAGTGGTGGTGATGATGTTTACAGTGGTGGTGGTGAAGTTTACAGTGGTGGTGTTGGTGTTTACAGTGGTGGTGATGATGTTTACAGTGGTGCTGATGATGTTGTTTACAGTGGTGGTGATGGTGTTTACAGTGGTGGTGGTGAAGTTTACAGTGGTGGTGATGATGTTTACAGTGGTGGTGGTGTTTACAGTGGTGGTGATGATGTTTATAGTGGCGGTGATGATTTTTACAATGGTGGGGATGTGACAGTGGTGGTGATGGTGTTTACAGTGGTGGTGATGGTGGTGTTTACAGTGGTGGTGGTGTTTACAGTTGTGGTGATGTTTACAGTTGTGGTAATGGTGTTTATGGTGGTGATGGTGTTTATAGTGGTGGTGATCATGTTTACAGTGGTGGTGATGGTGTTTATAGTGGTGGTGGTGATGATATTTACAGTGGTGGTGATGGTGGTGTTTATAGTGGTGGTGGTGATGGTGTTTACAGTGGTGGTGGTGTTTACAGTGGTGGCGATGGTGTTTATAGTGGTGGTGATGATGTTTACAGTGGTGGTGGTGTTTACAGTGGTGGTGGTGATGGTGTTTACAGTGGTGGTGATGGTGTTTATAGTGGTGGTGGTGATGGTGTTTATAGTGGTGGTGGTGATGGTGTTTACAGTGGTGGTGATGTTTACAGTGGTGGTGGTGGTGGATATGTTTACAGTGGTGGTGGTGTTTACAGTGGTGGTGATAGTGGTGTTTACAATGGTGAGGATGGTGTTTACAGTGGTGCTGATGATGTTTACAGTGGTGGTGATGGTGTTTACAGTGGTGGTGATGATGTTTACAGTGGTGCTGATGATGGTGTTTACAGTGGTGCTGATGCTTACATTGGTGGTGATGGTGTTTACAGTGGTGATTATGGTGTTTACAGTGGTGCTGATGATGGTGTTTACAGTGGTGATGGTGTTTATATTGGTGGTGGATATGTTTACAGTGGTGGTGGTGTTTACAATTGTGGTGATGATGTTTACAGTTGTGGTAATGGTGTTTATGGTGGTGATGGTGTTTATAGTGGTGGTGATCATGTTTACAGTGGTGGTGGTGATGTTTACAGTGGTGGTGATGGTGTTTACATTGGTGGTGATAATGATGTTTATAGTGGTGGTGGTGTTTACAGTGGTGATGATGGTGTTTACAGTGGTGATGATGATGTTTATAGCGGCGGTGGTGTTTACAGTGGTGATGATGGTGTTTACAGTGGGGGTGATGGTGTTTACAGTGGTGGTGATGGTGTTTACAGTGGTGATGGTGATGTTTACAGTGGTGATGATGGTGTTTACAGTGGGGGTGGGGGTGTTTACAGTGGTGATGGTGATGTTTATGGTGGTGGTGATGATGTTTACAGTGGTGGTGATGGTGTTTACAGTGGTGATGATGGTGTTTACAGTGGTGATGGTGTTTACAGTGGTGGTGGTGAAGTTTATGGTGGTGGTGATGGTGATGTTTATGGTGCTGGTGATGGTGTTTACAGTGGTGATGGTGATGTTTATGGTTGTGGTGGTGATGATGTTTATGGTGGTGGTGGTGATGATGTTTACAGTGGTGGTGATGGTGTTTACAGTGGTGGTGGTGATGGTATTTACAGTGGTGGTGATGGTGTTTACAGTGGTGATGGTGATGTTTATGGTGGTGGTGATGATGTTTACAGTGGTGGTGATGGTGTTTACAGTGGTGGTGGTGATGGTATTTACAGTGGTGGTGATGGTGTTTACAGTGGTGATGGTGATGTTTATGGTGGTGGTGATGGTGATGTTTATGGTGGTGATGATGGTGTTTACAGTGGTGATGGTGATGTTTATGGTGGTGGTGATGGTGATGTTTATGGTGGTGATGATGGTGTTTACAGTGGTGATGGTGATGTTTATGGTTGTGGTGATGGTGATGTTTATGGTGGTGGTGGTGTTTACAGTGGTGATGATGGTGTTTACAGTGGTGATGATGGTGTTTACAGTGGGGGTGGTGGTGTTTATGGTGGTGGTGGTGAAGTTTACAGTGGTGGTGGTGATGTTTATGGTTGTGGTGATGATGTTTACAGTGGTGGTAATGATGTTTACGGTGGTGCTGATGGTGTTTACAGTGGTGGTGGTGAAGTTTACAGTGGTGGTGGTGATGGTGTTTACAGTGGTGGTGATGATGTTTACAGTGGTGCTGATGATGGTGTTTACAGTGGTGGTGATGGTGTTTACAGTGGTGGTGGTGAAGTTTACAGTGGTGGTGATGGTGTTTACAGTGGTGGTGATGATGTTTACAGTGGTGGTGATGATGTTTACAGTGGTGCTGATGATGTTGTTTACAGTGGTGGTGATGGTGTTTACAGTGGTGGTGGTGAAGTTTACAGTGGTGGTGATGATGTTTACAGTGGTGGTGGTGTTTACAGTGGTGGTGATGATGTTTACAGTGGCGGTGGTGATGGTGTTTACAGTGGTGGTGATGGTGTTTACAGTGGTGATGGTGATGTTTATGGTGGTGGTGATGATGTTTACAGTGGTGGTGATGGTGTTTACAGTGGTGGTGGTGATGGTATTTACAGTGGTGGTGATGGTGTTTACAGTGGTGATGGTGATGTTTATGGTGGTGGTGATGGTGATGTTTATGGTGGTGATGATGGTGTTTACAGTGGTGATGGTGATGTTTATGGTGGTGGTGATGGTGATGTTTATGGTGGTGATGATGGTGTTTACAGTGGTGATGGTGATGTTTATGGTTGTGGTGATGGTGATGTTTATGGTGGTGGTGGTGTTTACAGTGGTGATGATGGTGTTTACAGTGGTGATGATGGTGTTTACAGTGGGGGTGGTGGTGTTTATGGTGGTGGTGGTGAAGTTTACAGTGGTGGTGGTGATGTTTATGGTTGTGGTGATGATGTTTACAGTGGTGGTAATGATGTTTACGGTGGTGCTGATGATGGTGTTTACAGTGGTGGTGATGGTGTTTACAGTGGTGGTGGTGAAGTTTACAGTGGTGGTGGTGATGGTGTTTACAGTGGTGGTGATGATGTTTACAGTGGTGCTGATGATGGTGTTTACAGTGGTGGTGATGGTGTTTACAGTGGTGCTGATGATGTTTACAGTGGTGGTGATGATGTTTACAGTGGTGGTGGTGAAGTTTACAGTGGTGGTGTTGGTGTTTACAGTGGTGGTGATGATGTTTACAGTGGTGCTGATGATGTTGTTTACAGTGGTGGTGATGGTGTTTACAGTGGTGGTGGTGAAGTTTACAGTGGTGGTGATGATGTTTACAGTGGTGGTGGTGTTTACAGTGGTGGTGATGATGTTTACAGTGGCGGTGGTGATGGTGTTTACAGTGGTGGTGATGATGTTTATAGTGGCGGTGATGATTTTTACAATGGTGGGGATGTGACAGTGGTGGTGATGGTGTTTACAGTGGTGGTGATGGTGGTGTTTACAGTGGTGGTGGTGTTTACAGTGGTGGTGATGTTTACAGTTGTGGTAATGGTGTTTATGGTGGTGATGGTGTTTATAGTGGTGGTGATCATGTTTACAGTGGTGGTGATGGTGTTTATAGTGGTGGTGGTGATGATATTTACAGTGGTGCTGATGATGGTGTTTACAGTGGTGCTGATGCTTACATTGGTGGTGATGGTGTTTACAGTGGTGATTATGGTGTTTACAGTGGTGCTGATGATGGTGTTTACAGTGGTGGTGATGGTGTTTATATTGGTGGTGGATATGTTTACAGTGGTGGTGGTGTTTACAATTGTGGTGATGATGTTTACAGTGGTGGTAATGGTGTTTATGGTGGTGATGGTGTTTATAGTGGTGGTGATCATGTTTACAGTGGTGGTGGTGATGTTTACAGTGGTGGTGATGGTGTTTACATTGGTGGTGATAATGATGTTTATAGTGGTGGTGGTGTTTACAGTGGTGATGATGGTGTTTATAGCGGCGGTGGTGTTTACAGTGGTGATGATGGTGTTTACAGTGGGGGTGATGGTGTTTACAGTGGTGGTGATGGTGTTTACAGTGGTGATGGTGATGTTTACAGTGGTGATGATGGTGTTTACAGTGGGGGTGGGGGTGTTTACAGTGGTGATGATGGTGTTTACAGTGGTGATGATGGTGTTTACAGTGGGGGTGATGGTGTTTACAGTGGTGATGATGGTGTTTACAGTGGGGGTGGTGGTGTTTACAGTGGTGATGATGGTGTTTACAGTGGGGGTGATGGTGTTTACAGTGGTGGTGATGATGTTTACAGTGGTGGTGATGGTGTTTACAGTGGTGATGGTGATGTTTATGGTGGTGGTGATGATGTTTACAGTGGTGGTGATGGTGTTTACAGTGGTGATGATGGTGTTTACAGTGGTGATGGTGTTTACAGTGGTGGTGGTGAAGTTTATGGTGGTGGTGATGGTGATGTTTATGGTGCTGGTGATGGTGTTTACAGTGGTGATGTTGATGTTTATGGTTGTGGTGGTGATGATGTTTATGGTGGTGGTGATGATGTTTACAGTGGTGGTGATGGTGTTTACAGTGGTGGTGGTGATGGTATTTACAGTGGTGATGATGGTGTTCACAGTGGTGATGATGGTGTTTACAGTGGGGGTGGTGGTGTTTATGGTGGTGGTGGTGAAGTTTACAGTGGTGGTGGTGATGTTTATGGTTGTGGTGATGATGTTTACAGTGGTGGTAATGATGTTTACGGTGGTGCTGATGATGGTGTTTACAGTGGTGGTGATGGTGTTTACAGTGGTGATGGTGTTTACAGTGGTGGTGGTGAAGTTTATGGTGGTGGTGATGGTGATGTTTATGGTGCTGGTGATGGTGTTTACAGTGGTGATGGTGATGTTTATGGTTGTGGTGGTGATGATGTTTATGGTGGTGGTGATGATGTTTACAGTGGTGGTGATGGTGTTTACAGTGGTGGTGGTGATGGTATTTACAGTGGTGGTGATGGTGTTTACAGTGGTGATGGTGATGTTTATGGTGGTGGTGATGATGTTTACAGTGGTGGTGATGGTGTTTACAGTGGTGGTGGTGATGGTATTTACAGTGGTGGTGATGGTGTTTACAGTGGTGATGGTGATGTTTATGGTGGTGGTGATGGTGATGTTTATGGTGGTGATGATGGTGTTTACAGTGGTGATGGTGATGTTTATGGTGGTGGTGATGGTGATGTTTATGGTGGTGATGATGGTGTTTACAGTGGTGATGGTGATGTTTATGGTTGTGGTGATGGTGATGTTTATGGTGGTGGTGGTGTTTACAGTGGTGATGATGGTGTTTACAGTGGTGATGATGGTGTTTACAGTGGGGGTGGTGGTGTTTATGGTGGTGGTGGTGAAGTTTACAGTGGTGGTGGTGATGTTTATGGTTGTGGTGATGATGTTTACAGTGGTGGTAATGATGTTTACGGTGGTGCTGATGATGGTGTTTACAGTGGTGGTGATGGTGTTTACAGTGGTGGTGGTGAAGTTTACAGTGGTGGTGGTGATGGTGTTTGCAGTGGTGGTGATGATGTTTACAGTGGTGCTGATGATGGTGTTTACAGTGGTGGTGATGGTGTTTACAGTGGTGGTGGTGAAGTTTACAGTGGTGGTGATGGTGTTTACAGTGGTGGTGATGTTTACAGTGGTGGTGATGTTTACAGTGGTGGTGATGGTGTTTACAGTGGTGGTGATGGTGGTGTTTATAGTGGTGTTTACAGTGGTGCTGATGATGTTTACAGTGGTGGTGATGATGTTTACAGTGGTGGTGGTGAAGTTTACAGTGGTGGTGTTGGTGTTTACAGTGGTGGTGATGATGTTTACAGTGGTGCTGATGATGTTGTTTACAGTGGTGCTGATGATGTTTACAGTGGTGGAGATGGTGTTTACAGTGGTGCTGATGATGTTTACAGTGGTGGTGGTGTTTACAGTGGTGGTGATGATGTTTATAGTGGCGGTGATGATTTTTACAATGGTGGGGATGTGACAGTGGTGGTGATGGTGTTTACAGTGGTGGTGATGGTGGTGTTTACAGTGGTGGTGGTGTTTACAGTTGTGGTGATGTTTACAGTTGTGGTAATGGTGTTTATGGTGGTGATGGTGTTTATAGTGGTGGTGATCATGTTTACAGTGGTGGTGATGGTGTTTATAGTGGTGGTGGTGATGATATTTACAGTGGTGGTGATGGTGGTGTTTATAGTGGTGGTGGTGATGGTGTTTACAGTGGTGGTGGTGTTTACAGTGGTGGCGATGGTGTTTATAGTGGTGGTGATGATGTTTACAGTGGTGGTGGTGTTTACAGTGGTGGTGGTGATGGTGTTTACAGTGGTGGTGATGGTGTTTATAGTGGTGGTGGTGATGGTGTTTATAGTGGTGGTGGTGATGGTGTTTACAGTGGTGGTGATGTTTACAGTGGTGGTGGTGGTGGATATGTTTACAGTGGTGGTGGTGTTTACAGTGGTGGTGATAGTGGTGTTTACAATGGTGAGGATGGTGTTTACAGTGGTGCTGATGATGTTTACAGTGGTGGTGATGGTGTTTACAGTGGTGGTGATGATGTTTACAGTGGTGCTGATGATGGTGTTTACAGTGGTGCTGATGCTTACATTGGTGGTGATGGTGTTTACAGTGGTGATTATGGTGTTTACAGTGGTGCTGATGATGGTGTTTACAGTGGTGATGGTGTTTATATTGGTGGTGGATATGTTTACAGTGGTGGTGGTGTTTACAATTGTGGTGATGATGTTTACAGTTGTGGTAATGGTGTTTATGGTGGTGATGGTGTTTATAGTGGTGGTGATCATGTTTACAGTGGTGGTGGTGATGTTTACAGTGGTGGTGATGGTGTTTACATTGGTGGTGATAATGATGTTTATAGTGGTGGTGGTGTTTACAGTGGTGATGATGGTGTTTACAGTGGTGATGATGATGTTTATAGCGGCGGTGGTGTTTACAGTGGTGATGATGGTGTTTACAGTGGGGGTGATGGTGTTTACAGTGGTGGTGATGGTGTTTACAGTGGTGATGGTGATGTTTACAGTGGTGATGATGGTGTTTACAGTGGGGGTGGGGGTGTTTACAGTGGTGATGGTGATGTTTATGGTGGTGGTGATGATGTTTACAGTGGTGGTGATGGTGTTTACAGTGGTGATGATGGTGTTTACAGTGGTGATGGTGTTTACAGTGGTGGTGGTGAAGTTTATGGTGGTGGTGATGGTGATGTTTATGGTGCTGGTGATGGTGTTTACAGTGGTGATGGTGATGTTTATGGTTGTGGTGGTGATGATGTTTATGGTGGTGGTGGTGATGATGTTTACAGTGGTGGTGATGGTGTTTACAGTGGTGGTGGTGATGGTATTTACAGTGGTGGTGATGGTGTTTACAGTGGTGATGGTGATGTTTATGGTGGTGGTGATGATGTTTACAGTGGTGGTGATGGTGTTTACAGTGGTGGTGGTGATGGTATTTACAGTGGTGGTGATGGTGTTTACAGTGGTGATGGTGATGTTTATGGTGGTGGTGATGGTGATGTTTATGGTGGTGATGATGGTGTTTACAGTGGTGATGGTGATGTTTATGGTGGTGGTGATGGTGATGTTTATGGTGGTGATGATGGTGTTTACAGTGGTGATGGTGATGTTTATGGTTGTGGTGATGGTGATGTTTATGGTGGTGGTGGTGTTTACAGTGGTGATGATGGTGTTTACAGTGGTGATGATGGTGTTTACAGTGGGGGTGGTGGTGTTTATGGTGGTGGTGGTGAAGTTTACAGTGGTGGTGGTGATGTTTATGGTTGTGGTGATGATGTTTACAGTGGTGGTAATGATGTTTACGGTGGTGCTGATGGTGTTTACAGTGGTGGTGGTGAAGTTTACAGTGGTGGTGGTGATGGTGTTTACAGTGGTGGTGATGATGTTTACAGTGGTGCTGATGATGGTGTTTACAGTGGTGGTGATGGTGTTTACAGTGGTGGTGGTGAAGTTTACAGTGGTGGTGATGGTGTTTACAGTGGTGGTGATGATGTTTACAGTGGTGGTGATGTTTACAGTGGTGGTGATGGTGTTTACAGTGGTGGTGATGGTGGTGTTTATAGTGGTGTTTACAGTGGTGCTGATGATGTTTACAGTGGTGGTGATGATGTTTACAGTGGTGGTGGTGAAGTTTACAGTGGTGGTGTTGGTGTTTACAGTGGTGGTGATGATGTTTACAGTGGTGCTGATGATGTTGTTTACAGTGGTGGTGATGGTGTTTACAGTGGTGGTGGTGAAGTTTACAGTGGTGGTGATGATGTTTACAGTGGTGGTGGTGTTTACAGTGGTGGTGATGATGTTTACAGTGGCGGTGGTGATGGTGTTTACAGTGGTGGTGATGGTGTTTACAGTGGTGATGGTGATGTTTATGGTGGTGGTGATGATGTTTACAGTGGTGGTGATGGTGTTTACAGTGGTGGTGGTGATGGTATTTACAGTGGTGGTGATGGTGTTTACAGTGGTGATGGTGATGTTTATGGTGGTGGTGATGGTGATGTTTATGGTGGTGATGATGGTGTTTACAGTGGTGATGGTGATGTTTATGGTGGTGGTGATGGTGATGTTTATGGTGGTGATGATGGTGTTTACAGTGGTGATGGTGATGTTTATGGTTGTGGTGATGGTGATGTTTATGGTGGTGGTGGTGTTTACAGTGGTGATGATGGTGTTTACAGTGGTGATGATGGTGTTTACAGTGGGGGGTGGTGGTGTTTATGGTGGTGGTGGTGAAGTTTACAGTGGTGGTGGTGATGTTTATGGTTGTGGTGATGATGTTTACAGTGGTGGTAATGATGTTTACGGTGGTGCTGATGATGGTGTTTACAGTGGTGGTGATGGTGTTTACAGTGGTGGTGGTGAAGTTTACAGTGGTGGTGGTGATGGTGTTTACAGTGGTGGTGATGATGTTTACAGTGGTGCTGATGATGGTGTTTACAGTGGTGGTGATGGTGTTTACAGTGGTGCTGATGATGTTTACAGTGGTGGTGATGATGTTTACAGTGGTGGTGGTGAAGTTTACAGTGGTGGTGTTGGTGTTTACAGTGGTGGTGATGATGTTTACAGTGGTGCTGATGATGTTGTTTACAGTGGTGGTGATGGTGTTTACAGTGGTGGTGGTGAAGTTTACAGTGGTGGTGATGATGTTTACAGTGGTGGTGGTGTTTACAGTGGTGGTGATGATGTTTACAGTGGCGGTGGTGATGGTGTTTACAGTGGTGGTGATGATGTTTATAGTGGCGGTGATGATTTTTACAATGGTGGGGATGTGACAGTGGTGGTGATGGTGTTTACAGTGGTGGTGATGGTGGTGTTTACAGTGGTGGTGGTGTTTACAGTTGTGGTGATGTTTACAGTTGTGGTAATGGTGTTTATGGTGGTGATGGTGTTTATAGTGGTGGTGATCATGTTTACAGTGGTGGTGATGGTGTTTATAGTGGTGGTGGTGATGATATTTACAGTGGTGCTGATGATGGTGTTTACAGTGGTGCTGATGCTTACATTGGTGGTGATGGTGTTTACAGTGGTGATTATGGTGTTTACAGTGGTGCTGATGATGGTGTTTACAGTGGTGATGGTGTTTATATTGGTGGTGGATATGTTTACAGTGGTGGTGGTGTTTACAATTGTGGTGATGATGTTTACAGTGGTGGTAATGGTGTTTATGGTGGTGATGGTGTTTATAGTGGTGGTGATCATGTTTACAGTGGTGGTGGTGATGTTTACAGTGGTGGTGATGGTGTTTACATTGGTGGTGATAATGATGTTTATAGTGGTGGTGGTGTTTACAGTGGTGATGATGGTGTTTATAGCGGCGGTGGTGTTTACAGTGGTGATGATGGTGTTTACAGTGGGGGTGATGGTGTTTACAGTGGTGGTGATGGTGTTTACAGTGGTGATGGTGATGTTTACAGTGGTGATGATGGTGTTTACAGTGGGGGTGGGGGTGTTTACAGTGGTGATGATGGTGTTTACAGTGGTGATGATGGTGTTTACAGTGGGGGTGATGGTGTTTACAGTGGTGATGATGGTGTTTACAGTGGGGGTGATGGTGTTTACAGTGGTGATGATGGTGTTTACAGTGGGGGTGATGGTGTTTACAGTGGTGGTGATGATGTTTACAGTGGTGGTGATGGTGTTTACAGTGGTGATGGTGATGTTTATGGTGGTGGTGATGATGTTTACAGTGGTGGTGATGGTGTTTACAGTGGTGATGATGGTGTTTACAGTGGTGATGGTGTTTACAGTGGTGGTGGTGAAGTTTATGGTGGTGGTGATGGTGATGTTTATGGTGCTGGTGATGGTGTTTACAGTGGTGATGTTGATGTTTATGGTTGTGGTGGTGATGATGTTTATGGTGGTGGTGATGATGTTTACAGTGGTGGTGATGGTGTTTACAGTGGTGGTGGTGATGGTATTTACAGTGGTGATGATGGTGTTTACAGTGGTGATGATGGTGTTTACAGTGGGGGTGGTGGTGTTTATGGTGGTGGTGGTGAAGTTTACAGTGGTGGTGGTGATGTTTATGGTTGTGGTGATGATGTTTACAGTGGTGGTAATGATGTTTACGGTGGTGCTGATGATGGTGTTTACAGTGGTGGTGATGGTGTTTACAGTGGTGATGGTGTTTACAGTGGTGGTGGTGAAGTTTATGGTGGTGGTGATGGTGATGTTTATGGTGCTGGTGATGGTGTTTACAGTGGTGATGGTGATGTTTATGGTTGTGGTGGTGATGATGTTTATGGTGGTGGTGATGATGTTTACAGTGGTGGTGATGGTGTTTACAGTGGTGGTGGTGATGGTATTTACAGTGGTGGTGATGGTGTTTACAGTGGTGATGGTGATGTTTATGGTGGTGGTGATGATGTTTACAGTGGTGGTGATGGTGTTTACAGTGGTGGTGGTGATGGTATTTACAGTGGTGGTGATGGTGTTTACAGTGGTGATGGTGATGTTTATGGTGGTGGTGATGGTGATGTTTATGGTGGTGATGATGGTGTTTACAGTGGTGATGGTGATGTTTATGGTGGTGGTGATGGTGATGTTTATGGTGGTGATGATGGTGTTTACAGTGGTGATGGTGATGTTTATGGTTGTGGTGATGGTGATGTTTATGGTGGTGGTGGTGTTTACAGTGGTGATGATGGTGTTTACAGTGGTGATGATGGTGTTTACAGTGGGGGTGGTGGTGTTTATGGTGGTGGTGGTGAAGTTTACAGTGGTGGTGGTGATGTTTATGGTTGTGGTGATGATGTTTACAGTGGTGGTAATGATGTTTACGGTGGTGCTGATGATGGTGTTTACAGTGGTGGTGATGGTGTTTACAGTGGTGGTGGTGAAGTTTACAGTGGTGGTGGTGATGGTGTTTGCAGTGGTGGTGATGATGTTTACAGTGGTGCTGATGATGGTGTTTACAGTGGTGGTGATGGTGTTTACAGTGGTGGTGGTGAAGTTTACAGTGGTGGTGATGGTGTTTACAGTGGTGGTGATGTTTACAGTGGTGGTGATGTTTACAGTGGTGGTGATGGTGTTTACAGTGGTGGTGATGGTGGTGTTTATAGTGGTGTTTACAGTGGTGCTGATGATGTTTACAGTGGTGGTGATGATGTTTACAGTGGTGGTGGTGAAGTTTACAGTGGTGGTGTTGGTGTTTACAGTGGTGGTGATGATGTTTACAGTGGTGCTGATGATGTTGTTTACAGTGGTGCTGATGATGTTTACAGTGGTGGAGATGGTGTTTACAGTGGTGCTGATGATGTTTACAGTGGTGCTGATGATGGTGTTTACAGTGGTGCTGATGCTTACATTGGTGGTGATGGTGTTTACAGTGGTGATTATGGTGTTTACAGTGGTGCTGATGATGGTGTTTACAGTGGTGATGGTGTTTATATTGGTGGTGGATATGTTTACAGTGGTGGTGGTGTTTACAATTGTGGTGATGATGTTTACAGTGGTGGTAATGGTGTTTATGGTGGTGATGGTGTTTATAGTGGTGGTGATCATGTTTACAGTGGTGGTGGTGATGTTTACAGTGGTGGTGATGGTGTTTACATTGGTGGTGATAATGATGTTTATAGTGGTGGTGGTGTTTACAGTGGTGATGATGGTGTTTACAGTGGTGATGATGGTGTTTATAGCGGCGGTGGTGTTTACAGTGGTGATGATGGTGTTTACAGTGGGGGTGATGGTGTTTACAGTGGTGGTGATGGTGTTTACAGTGGGGGTGATGGTGTTTACAGTGGTGATGATGGTGTTTACAGTGGGGGTGATGGTGTTTACAGTGGTGATGATGGTGTTTACAGTGGGGGTGATGGTGTTTACAGTGGTGGTGATGATGTTTACAGTGGTGGTGATGGTGTTTACAGTGGTGATGGTGATGTTTATGGTGGTGGTGATGATGTTTACAGTGGTGGTGATGGTGTTTACAGTGGTGATGATGGTGTTTACAGTGGTGATGGTGTTTACAGTGGTGGTGGTGAAGTTTATGGTGGTGGTGATGGTGATGTTTATGGTGCTGGTGATGGTGTTTACAGTGGTGATGGTGATGTTTATGGTTGTGGTGGTGATGATGTTTATGGTGGTGGTGATGATGTTTACAGTGGTGGTGATGGTGTTTACAGTGGTGGTGGTGATGGTATTTACAGTGGTGGTGATGGTGTTTACAGTGGTGATGGTGATGTTTATGGTGGTGGTGATGATGTTTACAGTGGTGGTGATGGTGTTTACAGTGGTGGTGGTGATGGTATTTACAGTGGTGGTGATGGTGTTTACAGTGGTGATGGTGATGTTTATGGTGGTGGTGATGGTGATGTTTATGGTGGTGATGATGGTGTTTACAGTGGTGATGGTGATGTTTATGGTTGTGGTGATGGTGATGTTTATGGTGGTGGTGGTGTTTACAGTGGTGATGATGGTGTTTACAGTGGTGATGATGGTGTTTACAGTGGGGGTGGTGGTGTTTATGGTGGTGGTGATGGTGATGTTTATGGTGGTGGTGATGGTGTTTACAGTGGTGATGGTGATGTTTATGGTTGTGGTGATGGTGATGTTTATGGTGGTGATGATGGTGTTTACAGTGGTGATGATGGTGTTTACAGTGGTGATGATGGTGTTTACAGTGGTGATGATGTTTACAGTGGTGGTGATGGTGTTTACAGTGGTGATGATGGTGTTTACAGTGGTGATGATGATGTTTACAGTGGGGGTGGTGATGTTTATGGTGGTGGTGATGGTGTTTACAGTGGTGATGATGGTGTTTACAGTGGTGATGGTGATGTTTATGGTTGTGGTGATGGTGATGTTTATGGTGGTGGTGATGGTATTTACAGTGGTGATGATGGTGTTTACAGTGGTGATGATGGTGTTTACAGTGGGGGTGGTGGTGTTTATGGTGGTGATGGTGATGTTTATGGTTGTGGTGATGGTGATGTTTATGGTGGTGGTGATGGTATTTACAGTGGTGATGATGGTGTTTACAGTGGTGATGATGGTGTTTACAGTGGGGGTGGTGGTGTTTATGGTGGTGATGGTGATGTTTACATTTAATGTAGGGTTTTTTTCCTGGATTGGAGAATTCTATCAGGTATGAAGAGCAGCTGCTGAACTCTAATCTAAACTGCTGCTGGTGTTTGTGGATGGTGATGGTGAGTTGCTATAGAAACAGGTCAGCTGTCTGTGTTATGGTCTGTAGGGTCTGCTGGTTGAAGATGAATGTAAAGTGTTTAAAAGCTGATCAGAGTTTAGCTCTTGTGCAGGACCAGGCTGGTGGTCTCTGAGGCTTTATCTAGTGGAGGTGATGTTTACAGAGTTTATCTGAGTTTATTATTTATTGTTTATTTTCTGAGTTAACAGAACTGATGGGATTAGCAGCTCGTATTTGTGTAACTGTCATTATAAAAACTCTTAATCCAGATTATTGTAACTAAATCTCTTAATCTAATCAGTTTACAGCTACAGTCCAGAACACCATCCCACCACACACACAGATCAGACCTGCAGGTCTGATTAACGCTGTCATGGAAGGAACTTCTCTCCCCGAGGGTTCAGACTTTTATCTTTTACTCTAGAACAGGGACTTTCAGCCTGTGAGCTGAGGCCCCCCAGTGGGCTGTGGTGGTACTGACAAGCACTGTCAGAACAAACACTGTCAGAAGAAACACTGTCAGACCCGAACAATCACTGTCAGACCCAACCAAACACTGTCAGAACAAACACTGTCAGACCCAACCAAACACTGTCAGACCCGAACAATCACTGTCAGACCCAACCAAACACTGTCAGAACAAACACTGTCAGACCCAACCAAACACTGTCAGACCCAACCAATCACTGTCAGACCCAACCAATCACTGTCAGACCCAACCAAACACTGTCAGACCCGAACAATCACTGTCAGACCCAACCAATCACTGTCAGACCCAACCAAACACTGTCAGAACAAACACTGTCAGACCCAACCAAACACTGTCAGACCCGAACAATCACTGTCAGACCCAACCAAACACTGTCAGACCCAACCAATCACTGTCAGACCCAACCAAACACTGTCAGACCTGAACAAACACTGTCAGACCCAACCAAACACTGTCAGAACAAACACTGTCAAAGCTTACCTAACACTGTCAGAACAAACACTGTCAGACCCAACCAAACACTGTCAGACCCAACCAATCACTGTCAGACCCAACCAAACACTGTCAGAACAAACACTGTCAGACCCAACCAAACACTGTCAGACCCGAACAATCACTGTCAAAGCTTACCAAATACTGTCAGACCCGACCAATCACTGTCAGACCCAACCAAACACTGTCAGACCCAACCAAACACTGTCAGAACAAACACTGTCAGACCCAACCAAACACTGTCAAAGCTTACCAAACATTGTCAGAACAAACACTGTCAGACCCAACCAAACACTGTCAGACCCAACCAATCACTGTCAGACCCAACCAAACACTGTCAGAACAAACACTGTCAGACCCAACCAAACACTGTCAGACCCGAACAATCACTGTCAAAGCTTACCAAATACTGTCAGACCCGACCAATCACTGTCAGACCCAACCAAACACTGTCAGACCCAACCAAACACTGTCAGAACAAACACTGTCAGACCCAACCAAACACTGTCAGACCCAACCAATCACTGTCAGACCCAACCAAACACTGTCAGAACAAACACTGTCAGACCCAACCAAACACTGTCAGACCCGAACAATCACTGTCAAAGCTTACCAAATACTTTCAGACCCGACCAATCACTGTCAGACCCAGCCAAACACTGTCAGACCCAACCAATCACTGTGAAAGCTTACCAAACACTGTCAAACCCGACCAATCACTGTCAGACCCGACCAATCACTGTCAGACCCAACCAAACACCGTCAGACCCAACCAAACACCGTCAACGCTTACCTAACACAGTCAGAACAAACACTGTCAGACCCGAATAATCACTGTCAGACCCAAACAATCACTGTCAGACCCGAACAATCACTGTCAGACCCAACCAAACACTGTCAGACCCGAACAATCACTGTCAGACCCAACCAAACACTGTCAGACCTGAAAAATCACTGTCAGACCCAACCAAACACTGTCAGACCCGAACAATCACTGTCAGACCCAACCAAACACTGTCAGACCTGAAAAATCACTGTCAGACCCAACCAAACACTGTCAGACCCGAACAATCACTGTCAGACCCAACCAAACACTGTCAGAACAAACACTGTCAGACCCAACCAAACACTGTCAAAGCTTACCAAACACTGTCAGAACAAACACTGTCAGAACCAACCAAACACTGTCAGACCCAACCAAACACTGTCAGAACAAACACTGTCAGACCCAACCAAACACTGTCAAAGCTTACCAAACACTGTCAGAACAAACACTGTCAGACCCAACCAAACACTGTCAGACCCAACCAAACACTGTCAGACCTGAACAATCACTGTCAAAGCTTACCAAATACTGTCAGACCCGACCAATCACTGTCAGACCCAACCAAACACTGTCAGACCCAACCAAACACTGTCAGAACAAACACTGTCAGACCCAACCAAACACTGTCAAAGCTTACCAAACACTGTCAGACCCAACCAAACACTGTCAGAGCTTACCAAACACTGTCAGAACAAACACTGTCAGACCCAACCAAACACTGTCAGACGCGAACAATCACTGTCAAAGCTTACCAAATACTTTCAGACCCGACCAATCACTGTCAGACCCAACCAAACACTGTCAGACCCAACCAAACACTGTTAAAGCCTACCAAATACTGTCAAACCCAGCCAAACACTGTCAAACCCAACCAATCACTGTCAAAGCTTACCAAACACTGTCAAACCCGACCAATCACTGTCAGACCCAACCAAACACTGTCAGACCCAACCAAACACCGTCAAAGCTTACCAAACACTGTCAGACCCAACCAAACACTGTCAGAGCTTACCAGAGACTATCAGAGCTTACCAAACACTGTCAGACCAAACACTGTCAAAGCTTATCAAACACTGTCAGACCAAACACTGTCAAAGCTTATCAAATACTGTCAGACCAAACACTGTCAAAGCTTACTAAATACTTTCAGACCAAACACTGTCAAAGCTTATCAAATACTGTCAGACCAAACACCGTCAAAGCTTATTAAATACTGTCAGACCAAACACTGTCAAAGCTTACTAAATACTTTCAGACCAAACACTGTCAAAGCTTATCAAATACTGTCAGACCAAACACCGTCAAAGCTTATCAAATACTGTCAGACCAAACACTGTCAAAGCTTATCAAACACTGTCAGACCAAACACTGTCAAAGCTTATCAAACACTGTCAGACCAAACACTGTCAAAGCTTATCAAATACTGTCAGACCAAACACTGTCAGACCAAACACTGTCAAAGCTTATCAAACACTGTCAGACCAAACACTGTCAAAGCTTATCAAACACTGTCAGACCAAACACTGTCAAAGCTTATCAAACACTGTCAGACCAAACACTGTCAAAGCTTAACAAATACTGTCAGACCAAACACTGTCAAAGCTATAAAATACTGTCAGACCAAACACTGTCAAAGCTATAAAACACTGTCAGACCAAACACTGTCAAAGCTTAACAAATACTGTCAGACCAAACACTGTCAAAGCTTATCAAACACTGTCAGACCAAACACTGTCAAAGCTTATCAAATACTGTCAGACCAAACACTGTCAAAGCTTATCAAACACTGTCAGACCAAACACTGTCAAAGCTTATCAAACACTGTCAGACCAAACACTGTCAAAGCTTTTCAAATACTGTCAGACCAAACACTGTCAAAGCTTATCAAACACTGTCAGACCAAACACTGTCACAGCTTATCAAATACTGTCAGACCAAACACCGTCAAAGCTTATCAAACACTGTCAGACCAAACACTGTCAAAGCTTATCAAACACTGTCAGACCAAACACTGTCAAAGCTTATCAAACACTGTCAGACCAAACACTGTCAAAGCTTATCAAATACTGTCAGACCAAACACTGTCAGACCAAACACTGTCAAAGCTTATCAAACACTGTCAGACCAAACACTGTCAAAGCTTATCAAACACTGTCAGACCAAACACTGTCAAAGCTTATCAAATACTGTCAGACCAAACACTGTCAAAGCTTATCAAACACTGTCAGACCAAACACTGTCAAAGCTTATCAAACACTGTCAGACCAAACACTGTCAAAGCTTATCAAATACTGTCAGACCAAACACTGTCAAAGCTTATCAAACACTGTCAGACCAAACACTGTCAAAGCTTATCAAATACTGTCAGATCAAACACTGTCAAAGCTTAACAAACACTGTCAGACCAAACACTGTCAAAGCTTATCAAATACTGTCAGACCAAACACTGTCAAAGCTTATCAAACACTGTCAGACCAAACACTGTCAAAGCTTATCAAATACTGTCAGACCAAACACTGTCAAAGCTTATCAAACACTGTCAGACCAAACACTGTCAAAGCTTAACAAACACTGTCAGACCAAACACTGTCAAAGCTTATCGAATACTGTCAGACCAAACACTGTCAAAGCTTATCAAACACTGTCAGACCAAACACTGTCAAAGCTTATCAAATACTGTCAGACCAAACACTGTCAAAGCTTATCAAATACTGTCAGACCAAACACCGTCAAAGCTTAACAAACACTGTCAGAGCTTTACAAGCACTCTACAAGTCTCTATTGAATCTCTGCTGTGTCTCTACAGAGTATTTGCTGAGTGTTTACTGAATCCCTACTGAGTCTCCACCAAGTCCCTACTGAGTCTCCACCAAGTCCCTACCTCAGCATAAAACACAAGGTACTTAAATTAGAATTACCTAGGCTTTTAAAAATATCTTCTGTGGCCCAGTGTTCCTTCACAGACCTGCTGATGGGCTAGACTGACCGACGCCATCACAGATTTAATCTCATCAACAAAACTACACCATTCAATCACCGTTATTACTGATATCAGATCTGAACAGTCAGTATTATAACATACAGCTCTTACATCTCTCCTGCTTCTTCACCTGAACAGAAACAGCAACAGCGGGAAACAGTGAGTAGTGCAACACTCTACACACAATAATAATAATAAAAATAATAATAATAAATTAATACACACTTCCGTTAATGATGCATGTACACCTGCTCATTCACAAATACACATTATGTAAGTACAACTATAATAGAAATATTAAATACCAGAAGTTTATCCAGTAACTGTATCCAGAGCCTCCTGTAAGGATTGATCTGGGTGCCAGACCAGCTTCAGCCACCAGAGGGCAACGGTAAGCTGGCAATCAACCCTAACTCACCACACCTGGTTCTTTTATCTCAGCAGACGTTAGAGTCACCAACATTACTCTCTGTATCTGAACAGAAAGAGCAGAAAGAAAGAACGTTTAGAATCTTGTTCTGTGGTTTGGCTCCGGGCCCTGACTCTCTCTGTTTTATCTGAGGGTGGAGTAGTTCCCCTCAATAATCTCTTTCCTTCTTTGTTTTTGTTTATTTCTTGTTTTGTTGTGATTTCAGTTTCAGGAGGCAGCCAGTCTCCCCTGCCGTCCCTTGTTTACCTTTTCCTGCTCAAACGTTTCCCCAAATCAGGTGGGTTTGGACGATCCTTTTGTTTTCCCACCTTATTTCACTTGTTAACTCCTCAGTTCCACATACTGACTGATTAGTATCTGGTCCTAACAGAACCGTCTGATAGCTCACCTGGTAGGACCCTGGATTAGTGCTCAGAGGTCCTCGACTCTGATCCCAGCAGAGCTAAGTTACAGAAAGAACCAGCCAGAAAAGCAGCCAGAGCAGGCTGACAGAACTCTTACCCAGACCCCCTCTGCAGCTGCTGCAGAATGTGCTACACCTTAGGGCCCCCTAAGGTCCCGAGCAGTAGTCTGGAGAACCGGGATGGTGTTGTGGTTTCCTCCTACAGTGTTCACTCATCTATAGCATTTTTCCTGCTGCCGTACATCCAACTCCCGGTTGGGGGTGGGGACGTGGGCACTCGTCTCCTTGGCCTACACCAGGGGAGATGGTCAGTAGCTGATTATGTGGTGGAATTCCACACGTTGGTAGCTGAGAGTGTCTAGAACATGGAAGCCCAGCTGGTCGTCTTTCAGCAAAGCCTTACCGAGGAGCTGAAAAATAAGGGCCGACCATCGAATCATCACCTCTCCTTTGTGCTTCTGGGGGTTTTTCTTTATGCAGCACTCCTGTGGGCCTTATTGGAGAAACACCTCAGAGCCTTTAGTGTGGTGGGTAATTTCATTGATGCTGTCTTGGCCAAAAGCTTCAAGCTACCCTTGATCCAGATGGAGAAACCGGAACCAGTCTCAGCCATTGATGGGCAGTCCCTCGGCTCAGGGGTCATCACCCACCAGACCAGGCCTTGACCACTCCAGATTGGTCATAATGCTGAACAGATCTCTCTGTATCTGGTCCCTGCACTGATTTCCTTGGCTCCAGCAACACAACCCCCACCAGGACTGGCTCTCCTGAACTGTTCTGGCCTGGGGTCGCATGTGTCTTCTTCTTCTTGGGCTTTGTGGTATCTCATGATCACCTGGAGATGGACCCAGCACAGGACCCATGGCAAACTGGCCCAGGCCGGCCTCACTTCGTTTGGTTTACCGCTTCCTGGGCTTCACAAACTTACTCAGTAGGTTAGTGCTCAGTTTCAGCTCTGCGGCTGCAACGTTGACCACCCTGACCTGTAAGACCCCTGGTCAGTTTCTGATGCCCAGGAAGCATTTGATGAGCGTCGCTTGACCTCAGATCCAGTTCTCCAGCTACCACAAGAGGATCTTCTGTTGGTGGTGGAGCTGGACGTGTCTGAGATGGGCTTAGGGGCTGTGCTCTTACAGTACTCTGTTGACCAGAGGATGCAGCGAGGTGGGCCTCACAAACCGATCCTGACCCAAGAGGTGGTCCACTGGGGGGGGCTCTTTGTTCCCACCACAGTCAGAAAAAGCATCCTGCAATGGGGCCATGCTTCCCTGTTCACAGCTCATCATCACGCCAACATTACTCTCTGGCTCCGGGCCCTGACTCTCTCTGTTTTATCTGAGGGTGGAGTAGTTCCCCTCAATAATCTCTTTCCTTCTTTGTTTTTTTCTTGTTTTGTTTTTAGATCTTATCACTAGATTTCAGTTTCAGGAGGCAGCCAGTCTCCCCTGCCGTCCCTTGTTTACCTTTTCCTGCTCAAACGTTTCCCCAAATCAGGTGGGTTTGGACAATCCTTTTGTTTTCCCACCTTATTTCACTTCTTAACTCCTCAGTTCCACATACTGACTGATTAGTATCTGGTCCTAACAGAACTAACAGAACTAACAGAACTGACTGAACTAACAGAACTAACAGAACTGACTGAACTAACTGAACTGACTGAACTGACTGAACTAACTGAACTAACAGAACTGACTGAACTAACAGAACTGACTGAACTGACTGAACTGACTGAACTAACAGAACTGACTGAACTAACAGAACTAACAGAACTGACTGAACTAACAGAACTAACAGAACTAACAGAACTGACTGAACTAACTGAACTAACAGAACTGACTGAACTAACTGAACTAACTGAACTAACAGAACTGACTGAACTAACAGAACTAACAGAACTGACTGAACTAACAGAACTAACTGAACTAACAGAACTGACTGAACTGACTGAACTAACAGAACTGACTGAACTAACAGAACTAACAGAACTGACTGAACTGACTGAACTAACAGAACTGACTGAACTAACAGAACTAACAGAACTGACTGAACTGACTGAACTAACAGAACTAACAGAACTGACTGAATTAACAGAACTAACAGAACTGACAGAACTAACTGAACTGACTGAACTGACTGAACTAACAGAACTAACAGAATTGACTGAACTAACAGAACTAACAGAACTGACTGAACTGACTGAACTAACTGAACTAACAGAACTGACTGAACTAACAGAACTAACAGAACTGACTGAACTGACTGAACTAACAGAACTGACTGAACTAACAGAACTGACTGAACTGACTGAACTGACTGAACTAACAGAACTGACTGAACTAACAGAACTAACAGAACTGACTGAACTAACAGAACTGACTGAACTAACAGAACTGACTGAACTAACTGAACTAACTGAACTAACAGAACTAACAGAACTAACTGAACTAACTGAACTAACAGAACTGACTGAACTAACTGAACTAACAGAACTAACAGAACTGACTGAACTAACAGAACTAACAGAACTGACTGAACTAACAGAACTAACTGAACTAACAGAACTAACTGAACTAACAGAACTGACTGAACTGACTGAACTAACAGAACTAACAGAACTGACTGAACTAAAAGAACTAACAGAACTGACTGAACTGACTGAACTAACAGAACTAACTGAACTGACTGAACTAACAGAACTAACAGAACTGACTGAACTGACTGAACTAACAGAACTAACAGAACTGACTGAACTAACAGAACTAACAGAACTGACTGAACTAACTGAACTAACAGAACTAACAGAACTAACAGAACTAACAGAACTAACAGAACTGACTGAACTAACAGAACTAACAGAACTAACAGAACTGACTGAACTGACTGAACTAACTGAACTAACAGAACTAACAGAACTGACTGAACTGACTGAACTAACTGAACTGACTGAACTAACAGAACTAACAGAACTGACTGAACTAACAGAACTGACTGAACTAACAGAACTAACTGAACTAACAGAACTGACTGAACTGACTGAACTAACAGAACTGACTGAACTGACTGAACTAACAGAACTAACAGAACTGACTGAACTAAATGAACTAAC
>CM038726.1:39571010-39591845 GCA_021613375.1 Megaleporinus macrocephalus | reverse complement strand
CAGAACTAACAGAACTGACTGAACTAACTGAACTAACAGAACTAACAGAACTGACTGAACTAACAGAACTAACAGAACTGACTGAACTAACAGAACTGACTGAACTAACAGAACTAACTGAACTAACAGAACTGACTGAACTGACTGAACTAACAGAACTGACTGAACTGACTGAACTAACAGAACTAACAGAACTAACTGAACTAACAGAACTGACTGAACTGACTGAACTAACAGAACTGACTGAACTGACTGAACTAACAGAACTGACTGAACTAACAGAACTGACTGAACTAACAGAACTAACTGAACTGACTGAACTAACAGAACTGACTGAACTAACTGAACTGACTGAACTGACAGAACTAACTGAACTAACAGAACTGACTGAACTAACTGAACTAACAGAACTGACTGAACTAACAGAACAAACTGAACTAACAGAACTGACTGAACTAACTGAACTAACAGAACTAACTGCACTAACAGAACTAACAGAACTAACAGAACTGACTGAACTGACTGAACTAACAGAACTAACAGAACTGACTGAACTAAATGAACTAACAGAACTGACTGAACTAACAGAACTAACAGAACTGACTAAACTAACTGAACTAACAGAACTAACTGAACTAACAGAACTAACAGAACTGACTGAACTAACAGAACTAACAGAACTAACTGAACTAACAGAACTGACTGAACTAACTGAACTAACAGAACTAACAGAACTGACTGAACTAACTGAACTAACTGAACTAACAGAACTAACAGAACTAACTGAACTAACAGAACTAACTGAACTAACAGAACTGACTGAACTGACAGAACTAACTGAACTAACAGAACTGACTGAACTAACTGAACTAACAGAACTAACAGAACTAACAGAACTGACTGAACTAACAGAACTAACTGAACTAACAGAACTGACTGAACTAACTGAACTAACAGAACTAACAGAACTAACTGAACTAACAGAACTAACAGAACTGACTGAACTAACTGAACTAACAGAACTAACAGAACTAACAGAACTAACAGAACTAACAGAACTAACTGAACTAACAGAACTAACTGAACTAACAGAACTAACTGAACTAACAGAACTAACAGAACTAACTGAACTAACAGAACTAACTGAACTAACAGAACTAACAGAACTGACTGAACTGACAGAACTGACAGAACTAACTGAACTGACTGAACTAACAGAACTAACAGAACTAACTGAACTAACAGAACTGACTGAACTGACTGAACTAACAGAACTGACTGAACTAACTGAACTAACAGAACTAACAGAACTGACTGAACTGACTGAACTAACAGAACTGAATGAACTGACTGAACTAACAGAACTAACTGAACTAACAGAACTAACTGAACTAACAGAACTAACAGAACTAACAGAACTAACAGAACTGACTGAACTGACTGAACTAACAGAACTGACTGAACTAACAGAACTAACAGAACTAACTGAACTAACAGAACTAACAGAACTGACTGAACTGACTGAACTAACAGAACTAACTGAACTAACAGAACTAACAGAATTGACAGAACTGACTGAACTAACTGAACTAACAGAACTAACAGAACTGACTGAACTAACAGAACTAACAGAACTGACTAAACTAATTGAACTAACAGAACTAACTGAACTAACAGAACTAACAGAACTGACTGAACTAAATGAACTAACAGAACTGACTGAACTAAATGAACTGACTGAACTAACTGAACTAACTGAACTAACAGAACTAACTGAACTAACAGAACTGACTGAACTGACAGAACTAACTGAACTAACAGAACTGACTGAACTAACTGAACTAACAGAACTAAAAGAACTAACAGAACTGACTGAACTAACAGAACTAACTGAACTAACAGAACTGACTGAACTAACTGAACTAACAGAACTAACAGAACTGACTGAACTAACTGAACTAACAGAACTAACTGAACTAACAGAACTAACTGAACTAACAGAACTAACAGAACTGACTGAACTGACAGAACTGACAGAACTAACTGAACTAACAGAACTAACTGAACTAACAGAACTAACAGAACTGACTGAACTGACAGAACTGACTGAACTGACAGAACTGACAGAACTAACTGAACTAACAGAACTGACTGAACTAACAGAACTAACTGAACTGACTGAACTAACAGAACTGACTGAACTAACTGAACTGACTGAACTGACTGAACTAACTGAACTAACAGAACTGACTAAACTAACTGAACTAACAGAACTGACTGAACTAACAGAACAAACTGAACTAACAGAACTGACTGAACTAACTGAACTAACAGAACTAACTGCACTAACAGAACTAACAGAACTAACAGAACTGACTGAACTGACTGAACTAACAGAACTAACAGAACTGACTGAACTAACTGAACTAACAGAACTAACAGAACTAACAGAACTAACAGAACTGACTGAACTAACTGAATTAACTGAACTAACAGAACTAACAGAACTGACTGAACTAACTGAACTAACAGAACTGACTGAACTAACAGAACTGACTGAACTAACTGAACTAACAGAACTGACTGAACTAACAGAACTAACTGAACTGACAGAACTAACAGAACTAACAGAACTGACTGAACTAACTGAACTGACTGAACTAACTGAACTAACAGAACTAACAGAACTAACAGAACTAACTGAACTAACAGAACTAACAGAACTGACTGAACTAACTGAACTAACTGAACTAACAGAACTAACAGAACTAACAGAACTGACTGAACTAACAGAACTAACAGAACTAACAGAACTAACAGAACTGACTGAACTAACTAAACTAACAGAACTGACTGAACTAACAGAACTGACTGAACTGACTGAACTAACAGAACTGACTGAACTAACAGAACTAACAGAACTAACTGAACTAACAGAACTAACAGAACTGACTGAACTGACTGAACTAACAGAACTAACTGAACTAACAGAACTAACAGAATTGACAGAACTGACTGAACTAACTGAACTAACAGAACTAACAGAACTGACTGAACTTACAGAACTAACAGAACTAACTGAACTGACTGAACTAACAGAACTAACAGAACTAACTGAACTAACAGAACTAACAGAACTGACTGAACTGACTGAACTAACAGAACTAACTGAACTACCAGAACTAACAGAATTGACAGAACTGACTGAACTAACTGAACTAACAGAACTGACTGAACTGACAGAACTGACTGAACTAACAGAACTAACTGAACTGACAGAACTAACAGAACTAACAGAACTGACTGAACTAACTGAACTGACTGAACTAACTGAACTAACAGAACTAACTGAACTAACAGAACTGACTGAACTAACAGAACTAACAGAACTAACAGAACTGACTGAACTGACTGAACTAACAGAACTGACTGAACTGACTGAACTAACTGAACTAACTGAACTAACTGAACTAACAGAACTAACAGAACTGACTGAACTAACAGAACTAACAGAACTGACTGAACTAACTGAACTAACAGAACTAACAGAACTGACTGAACTAACAGAACTAACAGAACTAACAGAACTAAATGAACTAACAGAACTGACTGAACTAACAGAACTAACAGAACTGACTGAACTAACTGAACTAACAGAACTGACTGAACTAACAGAACTGACTGAACTGACTGAACTAACTGAACTAACTGAACTAACTGAACTAACAGAACTAACAGAACTGACTGAACTGACTGAACTAACAGAACTAACTGAACTGACTGAACTAACAGAACTAACAGAACTAACAGAACTAACTGAACTAACAGAACTAACAGAACTGACTGAACTAACTGAACTAACAGAACTAACAGAACTGACTGAACTAACTGAACTAACAGAACTAACAGAACTGACTGAACTAACTGAACTGACTGAACTAACAGAACTAACAGAACTAACTGAACTGACTGAACTAACAGAACTAACTGAAGTGACTGAATTAACTGAACTGACTGAACTAACTGAACTAACAGAGCTGACTGAACTAACTGAACTAACAGAACTGACTGAACTGACTGAACTAACAGAACTAACTGAACTACCAGACCTAACAGAATTGACAGAACTGACTGAACTAACTGAACTAACAGAACTGACTGAACTGACAGAACTGACTGAAGTAACAGAACTAACTGAACTGACAGAACTAACAGAACTAACAGAACTGACTGAACTAACTGAACTGACTGAACTAACTGAACTAACAGAACTAACTGAACTAACAGAACTAACAGAACTGACTGAACTAACAGAACTAACTGAACTAACAGAACTAACAGAACTGACTGAACTAACAGAACTAACAGAACTAACAGAACTAACTGAACTAACAGAACTAACAGAACTGACTGAACTAACTGAACTAACAGAACTAACTGAACTAACAGAACTGACTGAACTAACAGAACTAACAGAACTGACTGAACTGACTGAACTAACAGAACTAACTGAACTACCAGAACTAACAGAATTGACAGAACTGACTGAACTAACTGAACTAACAGAACTGACTGAACTGACAGAACTGACTGAAGTAACAGAACTAACTGAACTGACAGAACTAACAGAACTAACAGAACTGACTGAACTAACTGAACTGACTGAACTAACTGAACTAACAGAACTAACTGAACTAACAGAACTAACAGAACTGACTGAACTAACAGAACTAACTGAACTAACAGAACTAACAGAACTGACTGAACTAACAGAACTAACAGAACTAACAGAACTGACTGAACTGACTGAACTAACAGAACTGACTGAACTGACTGAACTAACAGAACTAACAGAACTGACTGAACTGACTGAACTAACAGAACTGACTGAACTGACTGAACTAACTGAACTAACAGAACTGACTGAACTAACTGAACTAACAGAACTGACTGAACTAACAGAACTAACAGAGCTAACTGAACTAACAGAACTAACTGAACTAACTGAACTGACTGAATTAACTGAACTGACTGAACTAACTGAACTAACTGAACTAACTGAACTGACTGAATTGACTGAACTAACAGAACTGACTGAACTAACAGAACTAACAGAACTAACAGAACTGACTGAACTAACAGAACTAACTGAACTAACAGAACTAACAGAATTGACAGAACTGACTGAACTAACTGAACTAACAGAACTGACTGAACTGACAGAACTGACTGAAGTAACTGAACTAACAGAACTAACAGAACTGACTGAACTGACTGAACTAACAGAACTGACTGAACTGACTGAACTAACAGAACTAACAGAACTGACTGAACTGACTGAATTAACTGAACTGACTGAACTGACTGAACTAACTGAACTAACAGAACTGACTGAACTAACAGAACTGACTGAACTAACAGAACTAACTGAACTAACAGAACTGACTGAACTAACTGAACTGACTGAACTAACTGAACTAACAGAACTAACTGAAGTGACTGAATTAACTGAACTGACTGAACTAACTGAACTGACTGAACTGACAGAACTGACTGAATTGACTGAACTAACAGAACTGACTGAACTAACAGAACTAACAGAACTAACAGAACTGACTGAACTAACAGAACTAACAGAACTAACTGAACTGACTGAACTGACTGAACTAACAGAACTAACTGAACTAACAGAACTAACAGAATTGACAGAACTGACTGAACTAACTGAACTAACAGAACTGACTGAACTGACAGAACTAACTGAACTGACAGAACTAACAGAACTAACAGAACTGACTGAACTAACTGAACTAACAGAACTAACTGAACTGACTGAACTAACAGAACTAACAGAACTAACTGAACTAACAGAACTAACAGAACTGACTGAACTGACTGAACTAACAGAACTAACTGAACTACCAGAACTAACAGAATTGACAGAACTGACTGAACTAACTGAACTAACAGAACTGACTGAACTGACAGAACTGACTGAACTAACAGAACTAACTGAACTGACAGAACTAACAGAACTAACAGAACTGACTGAACTAACTGAACTGACTGAACTAACTGAACTAACAGAACTAACTGAACTAACAGAACTAACAGAACTGACTGAACTAACAGAACTAACAGAACTAACAGAACTGACTGAACTGACTGAACTAACAGAACTGACTGAACTAACTGAACTGACTGAACTAACTGAACTAACAGAACTAACTGAAGTGACTGAATTAACTGAACTGACTGAACTAACTGAACTAACAGAACTGACTGAACTAACTGAACTGACTGAACTAACAGAACTAACAGAACTGACTGAACTAACAGAACTGACTGAACTAACAGAACTAACTGAACTAACAGAACTAACTGAACTGACTGAACTAACTGAACTAACAGAACTGACTGAACTAACAGAACTAACTGAACTAACAGAACTAACAGAACTGACTGAACTAACAGAACTAACTGAACTAACAGAACTAACAGAACTAACAGAACTGACTGAACTAACTGAACTGACTGAACTAACTGAACTAACAGAACTAACAGAACTGACTGAATTAACTGAACTGACTGAACTAACTGAACTAACTGAACTAACAGAACTGACTGAATTGACTGAACTAACAGAACTGACTGAACTAACAGAACTAACAGAACTAACAGAACTGACTGAACTAACAGAACTAACAGAACTGACTGAACTAACTGAACTGACTGAACTAACTGAACTAACAGAACTAACAGAACTAACAGAACTAACTGAACTAACAGAACTAACAGAACTGACTGAACTAACAGAACTGACTGAACTAACAGAACTAACAGAACTGACTGAACTAACTGAACTAACAGAACTAACAGAACTAACAGAACTGACTGAACTGACTGAACTAACTGAACTAACAGAACTGACTGAACTAACAGAACTAACAGAACTAACAGAACTGACTGAACTAACAGAACTAACAGAACTGACTGAACTAACAGAACTGACAGAACTGACTGAACTAACAGAACTAACAGAACTGACTGAACTAACAGAACTAACTGAACTGACTGAATTAACAGAACTAACTGAACTGACTGAATTAACAGAACTAACTGAACTGACTGAAGTAACAGAACTGACTGAACTAACAGAACTAACAGAACTAACTGAACTGACTGAACTGACTGAACTAACAGAACTAACTGAACTAACAGAACTGACTGAACTAACAGAACTAACAGAACTGACTGAACTAACTGAACTAACAGAACTAACAGAACTAACAGAACTGACTGAACTAACAGAACTAATAGAACTAACTGAACTGACAGAACTAACTGAACTTACAGAACTGACTGAACTAACAGAACTAACAGAACTGACTGAACTAACAGAACTAACTGAACTGACAGAACTAACAGAACTAACAGAACTGACTGAACTAACTGAACTGACTGAACTAACTGAACTAACAGAACTAACAGAACTAACAGAACTAACTGAACTAACAGAACTAACAGAACTGACTGAACTAACAGAACTGACTGAACTAACAGAACTAACTGAACTAACAGAACTAACTGAACTGACTGAACTAACAGAACTAACAGAACTAACTGAACTAACAGAACTAACAGAACTGACTGAACTGACTGAACTAACAGAACTAACTGAACTAACAGAACTAACAGAACTGACTGAACTGACTGAACTAACAGAACTGACTGAACTGACTGAACTAACTGAACTAACTGAACTAACTGAACTAACTGAACTAACAGAACTAACAGAACTGACTGAACTAACTGAACTAACAGAACTAACAGAACTGACTGAACTAACAGAACTAACAGAACTAACAGAACTAACTGAACTAACAGAACTGACTGAACTAACAGAACTAACAGAACTGACTGAACTAACTGAACTAACAGAACTAACAGAACTAACAGAACTGACTGAACTAACAGAACTAACAGAACTAACTGAACTGACTGAACTGACTGAACTAACAGAACTAACAGAACTAACAGAACTAACTGAACTGACTGAACTAACAGAACTAACAGAACTAACTGAACTGACTGAATTAACTGAACTGACTGAACTAACTGAATAACAGAACTAACTGAACTGACTGAATTAACAGAACTAACTGAACTGACTGAACTAACAAGAACTAACAGAACTAACAGAAACTGACTGAACTAACAGAACTAACAGAACTGACTGAACTAACAGAAACTGACAGAACTGACTGAACTAACAGAACTAACGAACTGACTGAACTAACAGAACTAACTGAACTGACTGAATTAACAGAACTAACTGAACTGACTGAATTAACAGAAACTAACTGAACTGACTGAAGTAACAGAACTGACTGAACTAACAGAACTAACAGAACTGACTGAACTAACTGAACTGACTGAACTAACTGAACTAACAGAACTGACTGAACTAACAGAACTAACAGAACTGACTGAACTAACAGAACTGACTGAACTAACAGAACTGACTGAACTAACTGAACTAACAGAACTAACTGAACTAACAGAACTAACAGAACTAACTGAACTGACTGAACTGACTGAACTAACAGAACTAACTGAACTAACAGAACTGACTGAACTAACAGAACTAACAGAACTGACTGAACTAACTGAACTAACAGAACTAACAGAACTAACAGAACTGACTGAACTAACAGAACTAACAGAACTAACTGAACTGACAGAACTAACTGAACTAACAGAACTGACTGAACTAACAGAACTAACAGAACTGACTGAACTAACTGAACTGACTGAACTAACAGAACTAACAGAACTAACAGAACTGACTGAACTAACAGAACTAACAGAACTGACTGAACTAACAGAACTGACTGAACTGACTGAACTAACAGAACTAACAGAACTGACTGAACTAACAGAACTAACTGAACTGACTGAACTAACAGAACTAACTGAACTGACTGAACTAACGAACTGACTGAACTGACTGAACTAACAGAACTGACTGAACTAACAGAACTAACAGAACTGACTGAACTAACAGAACTGACTGAACTAACAGAACTAACAGAACTGACTGAACTGACTGAACTAACAGAACTGACTGAACTAACAGAACTGACTGAACTAACTGAACTGACTGAACTAACTGAACTAACAGAACTAACTGAACTAACAGAACTAACAGAACTAACTGAACTGACTGAACTGACTGAACTAACAGAACTAACTGAACTAACAGAACTGACTGAACTAACAGAACTAACAGAACTGACTGAACTAACTGAACTAACAGAACTAACAGAACTAACAGAACTGACTGAACTAACAGAACTAACAGAACTAACTGAACTAACAGAACTAACTGAACTGACAGAACTGACTGACTAACAGAACTAACAGAACTGACTGAACTAACAGAACTAACTGAACTGACAGAACTAACAGAACTAACAGAACTGACTGAACTAACTGAACTGACTGAACTAACTGAACTAACAGAACTAACAGAACTAACAGAACTAACTGAACTTACAGAACTAACTGAACTAACAGAACTAACAGAACTGACTGAACTGACTGAACTGACTGAACTAACAGAACTGACTGAACTGACAGAACTGACTGAACTAACAGAACTAACTGAACTGACAGAACTAACAGAACTAACAGAACTGACTGAACTAACAGAACTAACAGAACTAACTGAACTAACAGAACTAACTAAACTAACAAAACTGACTGAACTGACTGAACTAACAGAACTAACAGAACTAACAGAACTGACTGAACTAACAGAACTAACAGAACTGACTGAACTAACTGAACTAACAGAACTAACAGAACTAACAGAACTGTCTGAACTGACTGAACTAACTGAACTAACAGAACTGACTGAACTAACAGAACTAACTGAACTAACTGAACTAACAGAACTAACAGAACTGACTGAACTAACTGAACTGACTGAACTAACTGAACTAACAGAACTAACTGAAGTGACTGAATTAACTGAACTGACTGAACTAACTGAACTAACAGAACTGACTGAACTAACTGAACTGACTGAACTAACAGAACTAACAGAGCTAACTGAACTGACTGAATTAACTGAACTAACTGAACTAACAGAACTAACAGAGCTAACTGAACTAACTGAATTGACTGAACTAACAGAACTGACTGAACTAACTGAACTAACAGAACTGACTGAACTAACAGAACTAACTGAACTGACTGAATTAACTGAACTGACTGAACTGACTGAACTAACTGAACTGACTGAACTAACAGAACTAACAGAACTAACTGAACTGACTGAATTAACTGAACTGACTGAACTAACTGAACTAACAGAACTAACTGAACTGACTGAATTAACTGAACTGACTGAACTAACTGAACTGACTGAACTAACAGAACTGACTGAACTAACAGAACTAACAGAACTAACAGAACTGACTGAACTAACAGAACTAACAGAACTAACTGAACTGACTGAACTGACTGAACTAACAGAACTAACTGAACTAACAGAACTAACAGAATTGACAGAACTGACTGAACTAACTGAACTAACAGAACTGACTGAACTGACAGAACTAACTGAACTGACAGAACTGACTGAACTAACAGAACTAACTGAACTAACTGAACTAACAGAACTAACAGAACTGACTGAACTAACTGAACTGACTGAACTAACAGAACTAACTGAACTGACTGAACTAACAGAACTGACTGAACTAACAGAACTAACAGAACTGACTGAACTAACTGAACTGACTGAACTAACTGAACTAACAGAACTGACTGAACTAACAGAACTAACAGAACTGACTGAACTAACAGAACTAACAGAACTGACTGAACTAACTGAACTGACTGAACTAACTGAACTAACAGAACTAACTGAACTAACAGAACTAACAGAACTGACTGAACTTACAGAACTAACAGAACTGACTGAACTAACAGAACTGACAGAACTGACTGAACTAACAGAACTAACAGAACTGACTGAACTAACAGAACTAACTGAACTGACTGAATTAACAGAACTAACTGAACTGACTGAATTAACAGAACTAACTGAACTGACTGAAGTAACAGAACTGACTGAACTAACAGAACTAACAGAACTGACTGAACTAACTGAACTGACTGAACTAACTGAACTAACAGAACTGACTGAACTGACAGAACTAACAGAACTGACTGAACTAACAGAACTAACAGAACTGACTGAACTAACTGAACTGACTGAACTAACTGAACTAACAGAACTAACTGAACTAACAGAACTAACAGAACTGACTGAACTAACAGAACTGACTGAACTAACAGAACTAACTGAACTAACAGAACTAACTGAACTGACTGAACTAACAGAACTAACAGAACTAACTGAACTAACAGAACTAACAGAACTAACAGAACTGACTGAACTGACTGAACTAACAGAACTAACTGAACTAACAGAACTAACTGAACTGACTGAACTAACAGAACTAACAGAACTAACTGAACTAACAGAACTAACAGAACTAACAGAACTGACTGAACTGACTGAACTAACAGAACTAACTGAACTACCAGAACTAACAGAATTGACAGAACTGACTGAACTAACTGAACTAACAGAACTGACTGAACTAACAGAACTAACTGAACTAACAGAACTAACAGAACTAACAGAACTGACTGAACTAACTGAACTGACTGAACTAACTGAACTAACAGAACTAACTGAAGTGACTGAATTAACTGAACTGACTGAACTAACTGAACTGACTGAACTGACAGAACTGACTGAATTGACTGAACTAACAGAACTGACTGAACTAACAGAACTAACAGAACTAACAGAACTGACTGAACTAACAGAACTAACAGAACTAACTGAACTGACTGAACTGACTGAACTAACAGAACTAACTGAACTAACAGAACTGACTGAACTAACAGAACTAACAGAACTGACTGAACTAACTGAACTAACAGAACTAACAGAACTAACAGAACTGACTGAACTAACAGAACTAACAGAACTAACTGAACTGACAGAACTAACTGAACTTACAGAACTGACTGAACTAACAGAACTAACAGAACTGACTGAACTAACAGAACTAACTGAACTGACAGAACTAACAGAACTAACAGAACTGACTGAACTAACTGAACTGACTGAACTAACTGAACTAACAGAACTAACAGAACTAACAGAACTAACTGAACTAACAGAACTAACAGAACTGACTGAACTAACAGAACTGACTGAACTAACAGAACTAACTGAACTAACAGAACTAACTGAACTGACTGAACTAACAGAACTAACAGAACTAACTGAACTAACAGAACTAACAGAACTGACTGAACTGACTGAACTAACTGAACTAACAGAACTGACTGAACTAACTGAACTAACAGAACTAACAGAACTGACTGAACTGACTGAACTAACAGAACTAACTGAACTACCAGAACTAACAGAATTGACAGAACTGACTGAACTAACTGGAACTAACAGAACTGACTGAACTGACAGAACTGACCTGAACTAACAGAGACTAACTGAACTGACAGAACTACAGAACTAACAGAACTGACTGAATTAACTGAACTGACTGAACTAACTGAACTAACAGAACTGACTGAACTAACTGAACTAACAGAACTAACTGAACTGACTGAATTAACTGAACTGACTGAACTAACTGAACTAACAGAACTGACTGAACTAACAGAACTAACAGAGCTAACTGAACTGACTGAATTAACTGAACTAACTGAACTAACAGAGCTAACTGAACTAACTGAATTGACTGAACTAACAGAACTGACTGAACTAACTGAACTAACAGAACTGACTGAACTAACAGAACTAACTGAACTGACTGAATTAACTGAACTGACTGAACTGACTGAACTAACTGAACTGACTGAACTAACAGAACTAACAGAACTAACTGAACTGACTGAATTAACTGAACTGACTGAACTAACTGAACTAACTGAACTAACTGAACTGACTGAATTGACTGAACTAACAGAACTGACTGAACTAACAGAACTAACAGAACTAACAGAACTGACTGAACTAACAGAACTAACAGAACTAACTGAACTGACTGAACTGACTGAACTAACAGAACTAACTGAACTGACTGAATTAACAGAACTGACTGAACTAACAGAACTAACAGAACTGACTGAACTAACAGAACTAACAGAACTAACTGAACTGACTGAATTAACAGAACTAACAGAACTGACTGAATTAACAGAACTAACAGAACTAACAGAACTAACAGAACTGACTGAACTAACAGAACTAACAGAACTAACTGAACTGACTGAATTAACAGAACTAACAGAACTAACAGAACTAACAGAACTGACTGAACTAACAGAACTAACAGAACTAACTGAACTGACTGAATTGACTGAACTAACAGAACTGACTGAACTAACAGAACTAACAGAACTAACAGAACTAACTGAACTGACTGAACTAACAGAACTAACAGAACTAACTGAACTGACTGAATTAACTGAACTGACTGAACTAACTGAATTAACAGAACTAACTGAACTGACTGAATTAACAGAACTAACTGAACTGACTGAACTAACAGAACTAACAGAACTAACAGAACTGACTGAACTAACAGAACTAACAGAACTGACTGAACTAACAGAACTGACAGAACTGACTGAACTAACAGAACTAACAGAACTGACTGAACTAACAGAACTAACTGAACTGACTGAATTAACAGAACTAACTGAACTGACTGAATTAACAGAACTAACTGAACTGACTGAAGTAACAGAACTAACAGAACTAACTGAACTGACCTGAAACTAACTGAACCGACTGAATTAACTGAACTGACTGAATTAACTGAACTGACTGAACTAACTGAACTAACAGAACTGACTGAACTAACAGAACTAACAGAACTAACTGAACTGACTGAATTAACAGAACTAACTGAACTGACTGAATTAACAGAACTAACAGAACTAACAGAACTAACTGAACTGACTGAACTAACAGAACTAACAGAACTAACTGAACTGACTGAATTAACTGAACTGACTGAACTAACTGAATTAACAGAACTAACTGAACTGACTGAATTAACAGAACTAACTGAACTGACTGAACTAACAGAACTAACAGAACTAACAGAACTGACTGAACTAACAGAACTAACAGAACTGACTGAACTAACAGAACTGACAGAACTGACTGAACTAACAGAACTAACAGAACTGACTGAACTAACAGAACTAACTGAACTGACTGAATTAACAGAACTAACTGAACTGACTGAATTAACAGAACTAACTGAACTGACTGAAGTAACAGAACTAACAGAACTAACTGAACTGACTGAACTAACTGAACTGACTGAATTAACTGAACTGACTGAATTAACAGAACTAACTGAACTAACTGAACTAACAGAACTGACTAAACTAACAGAACTAACAGAACTAACTGAACTGACTGAATTAACAGAACTGACTGAACTAACAGAACTGACTGAACTGACTGAACTGACTGAACTGTCTCACCTGGCAGTTCTGTTTCATCTTCTGATCTTTATCTTCTGGACTGAATGGAAATGTGTGGAGTTGCTGAACTACATGGTGAAGATCTCTGATGTCACTATGGAAACGGTTCACCACTGAAGAGGAATCTCACAACTTCCTCCACATTCAGTCATCTCCACACTCAGTGGGCATTGACCACCGTCACCACAAGGTTGAGAACCAAATATACTGCAGTTCCTATACAGTCACTCTGATTGGTCTGTGTGAGAGAGTGCGTTACTCTGATTGGTTTATTTGCATTAGCGCATTACTCTCATTGGTTAGTGTGAGAGAGTGTGTTACTCTGATTGGTCTATTTGCATTAGCACATTATTCTGATTGGTCTATGTGAGAGAATGCATTACTCTGATTGGTCTATGTAATCAGAATCAGAAATACTTTATTGATCTCAGGGGGAAATTGCAGTTTTTACAGTAGCAGCTGTTTAAGTAGAAGAATAAACACTCTAATAATAATTTACAACATAAAATAAATTTGTAATGTACACATATATAAATCTTATATTACAATAGAATAATAAAATATAAAGTGACTGTGTCTATAATAATAAGTACAGATATACTGTATACAGCAGTAAGAGTTTAGAAGTATATACAGATATACTGTATACAGGAGTAAGAGTTTAGAAGTAGGAAGAGAATGCATTACTCTGATTGGTCTATGTAAGAGAATGCATTACTCTGATTGGTCTATGTGAGAGAATGCATTACTCTGATTGGTCTATGTGAGAGAATGCATTACTCTGATTGGTCTATGTGAGAGACTGTATTACTCTGATTTGTTTGTATGAGAGCGTGCTCACTTATCTCCACTCAGTGCTTTCAGTTTCCTCTCTCGGGGTCTGTGAGCAGAGTGTTCTAGAGGAGTGCTCTGGTTTAGTATTAAACTCTGATGTATCACTTTATCTGACGCTGGATTTCACTCTGAGATCAAAGTGATGGAGTCGTATCAAACACTGCGTGTGCTGGACATACGGCAGCTTTACAGTCTTCTGCTCTTCAGTAAGTCTTTAATACTTCACAGTGTTTGTAGGGTGAGTACTGAGAGTGGGGTGTGGAATGTTTATGGGTCAAAACTTTCATATCTTAGTATCTCAGTATGTTCCTCTACTAGTATGTTAGAATATTGATATGATAGTGTATAGTAAGTTATTCAGTGTGTCAGTGTGTTGCTGTGTTAGTGTATAAGTATGTTAGTGTATTAGTATGTGAGTATTTTAGTATATTGATGTGCTATGACGTTGGTATATTAGTATGTTAGTGTATTAGTATGTATTAGTTTGTTATTATATTGTGTTAGTGTATTAGTATGTGTGTATTAGTATGTATTAGTTTGTTATTATATTGTGTTAGTGTATTAGTATGTTTGTATTAGTATGTATTAGTTTGTTATTATATTGTGTTAGTGTATTAGTATGTTAGTGTATTAGTATGTATTAGTTTGTTATTATATTGTGTTAGTGTATTAGTATGTTAGTGTATTAGTATGTATTAGTTTGTTATTATATTGTGTTAGTGTATTAGTATGTGTGTATTAGTATGTATTAGTTTGTTATTATATTGTGTTAGTGTATTAGTATGTTTGTATTAGTATGTATTAGTTTGTTATTATATTGTGTTAGTGTATTAGTATGTTAGTGTATTAGTATGTATTAGTTTGTTATTATATTGTGTTAGTGTATTAGTATGTTAGTGTATTAGTATGTATTAGTTTGTTATTATATTGTGTTAGTGTATTAGTATGTGTGTATTAGTATGTATTAGTTTGTTATTATATTGTGTTAGTGTACTGGTACTGGGGTTCATTACTGGGACTGAGCTGATGATTAACCTGTAGTGCTGTTGTTGTGGTCAGTCACTGGTGGTCCTGCTGTGTAGTGTAATTTAGCTTCTGGTTAAGTGGAGACAGTGGGAGTGAGTGGGACTCGGTGTGGGTGGGTTTTGAAATGAAGCGCCGGAGCAGCAGAAACGCTGAACAATGAGAGGATGTGCTGCAGATGTGAAGGCCACTCAGAGATCAGCTCCTCTGTCTGAGGGTTATCTGTCTGTTCTCATCAGCCTGGAGTCCGTACTGCTCATCACTCTCTCTTTAATAGTTTTAGATCACTTTAATTATATAATAATAATCAATAATATTTCATCAAATACTCAATAACATTTATATCACCTTAAAGTTTATTTTTATAAAGTAATTATCCCATAACAGTTCAGACATAAACCTGATTAATACTTTCCAATACTGATCAATACTGACCAATATTGACCAATACCTACAATTACTAACCAATCATTTCAGGACAGATCAGTACTGAGCACTACTTTACAATACTAAGTACTAACCAATTATTCCCAGTACTGACCTGTACTCACCAATACTTTATAATTAGGTTTATTACAGACCAATAGTTTTTCAGTACTGAACTGTACTGATCCATACCTTCCAATACAGATCAGTACTGACCAATTCTGACCAGCACTGCTGATCAATACTTTCCTGATTTGACTAACACTTCAGAATACTAAGATATACTTTGTAATCAGTACTCCATTACTGCACTGCTGTGTTGTTCCAGTCTTTCCTTTCACTTGTGGTTTCAACCTGGATACGGAACATCCCAGAATATTCCCGTCTCCTCAGGACGGCTCAGCGTTCGGTCACCGGGTGTGTCAGTTCGGGTCCAGGACCGGAGACAGGTCAGTACAGTTCAACACCAATGACTGATCTGCTCATGTGACCTGGGGGCTTTCTAAGGAGTGGGTTTGGACACGGATCAGGAAGTTCAGGATCTACACCAGCAACTCAGCAGAGCTACCACAGTGTTCCACACGAGGAACCACAGGAACACTAAACTACAGCAGAAACACTAAACTACAGCAGAAACACTAAACTACAGCAGAAACACTGAACTACAACAGAAAGACTAAACTACAGCAGAAAAACTAAACTACAGCAGAAACACTAAACTACAGCAGAAACACTGAACTACAGCAGAAACACTAAACTACAGCAGAAACACTAAACTACAGCAGAAACACTGAACTACAACAGAAAGACTAAACTACAGCAGAAAAACTAAACTACAGCAGAAACACTAAACTACAGCAGAAACACTGAACTACAGCAGAAACACTAAACTACAGCAGAAACACTAAACTATACAGAAACACTGAACTACAGCAGAAACACTGAATTACAGCAGAAACACTAAACTATACAGAAACACTGAACTACAGCAGAAACACTAAACTACAGCAGAAACACTAAACTACAGCAGAAACACTGAATTACAACAGAAAGACTAAACTACAGCAGAAAAACTAAACTACAGCAGAAACACTAAACTACAGCAGAAACACTGAACTACAGCAGAAACACTGAACTACAGCAGAAACACTAAACTACAGCAGAAACACTAAACTATACAGAAACACTGAACTACAGCAGAAACACTAAACTACAGCAGAAACACTGAACTACAACAGAAAAACTGAACTACAGCAGAAACACTAAACTACACAGAAACACTGAACTACAACAGAAAAACTGAACTACAGCAGAAACACTAAACTACACAGAAACACTGAACTACAACAGAAAAACTGAACTACAGCAGAAACACTGAACTACAACAGAAAAACTGAACTACAGCAGAAACACTAAACTACACAGAAACACTGAACTACAACAGAAAAACTGAACTACAGCAGAAACACTAAACTACAACAAAAAAACTGAACTACAGCAGAAACACTAAACTACAGCAGAAACACTGAACTACAGCAGAAACACTGAACTACAGCAGAAACACTGAACTACAGCAGAAACACTAAACTACAGCAGAAACACTAACCCTAACCCAGCTCTCCTGCTGGTTGGCTGTTATCTTTTTTCTGATGCAGGGAGGACAGAGTTCTCTCTTTAAAGTCTGTAAATTCCTGTTCCAGGACAGACAGCCCTTCTTTTAGGTGCTGCTGGTCAGTTTGGGTGTTCAGGCTGTGGTGGTGGTGTTTTGGGGCTCAGAAGGAGCTTCTTCTGTGGTGTTTTTTTTGAAGTTGAACTTTCTCTTTTTAGTACAACAGATTTCTTAATATTATGGAAGCAGTTTGGAAGTTGTATAAGCTGTTTTCAGATCCTTGGATCATAACTGTTCCATTATGGTACACATTAATAGTTAGAATAGGAGACGTGCGTTCAGCATCTTCATACGTGGTGATCTGTCTGCTTTTACTGATTCCTTTTTCTGTATGTAAGAGAAAGTCTCACATATGACTGTGTGCCAGTCGGCAGGATGGTGTGTGGAGAAAATCAGGTTACACATTACCTTGCGGTTGTCCCTGGTGGTGAAACCTCCCAGTAGTGTTTCTGGGTTGTCAGACAGGACTTCTGTTTTGAATAACTTCCTGGCTTTAGTGGATGTGGCTCGCGGGGGTATCGCACCTCGCAGCCGTTCAGGAGGAGCGAGTGTGTGTCAGGAGCGGAGGAGTCGCTGTTCTCCATCTTTAGCTGGTCATTTTCTGATTGTCTTTCTTTTCTTTAATTTAGTTTTTGTTCGTTATGTGTATCAGCGCCGCTGTGTTGCTACGTTAGCGGTTGCTAACACTGTCCGGTCGCTGATACTGTGTTGCTAGTACCGGTGCCGGAGCGTCCGGTTGCTGATGTAGCGCTCTGTATTTCCGCTCTGGCTGAACGGAAACTCACTCTCTCTCTGACTCTCTCTGACTCTGCTCTGACTCTGCTCTGACTCTGCTCTAACTCTGCTCTGACTCTGCTCTGACTCTGCTCTGACTCTGCTCTAACTCTCTCTAACTCTGCTCTGACTCTGCTCTAACTCTCTCTAACTCTGCTCTGACTCTGCTCTGACTCTGCTCTGACTCTCTCTAACTCTGCTCTGACTCTCTCTGACTCTGCTCTGACTCTCTCTGACTCTGCTCTAACTCTCTCTAACTCTGCTCTGACTCTGCTCTGACTCTGCTCTAACTCTCTCTAACTCTGCTCTGACTCTGCTCTGACTCTGCTCTGACTCTCTCTAACTCTGCTCTGACTCTCTCTGACTCTGCTCTGACTCTGCTCTGACTCTGCTCTAACTCTCTCTAACTCTGCTCTGACTCTGCTCTGACTCTGCTCTGACTCTCTCTGACTCTCTCTGACTCTGCTCTGACTCTGCTCTGACTCTGCTCTAACTCTCTCTAACTCTGCTCTGACTCTGCTCTGACTCTCTCTAACTCTGCTCTGACTCTGCTCTGACTCTGCTTTGACTCTGCTCTGACTCTGCTCTGACTCTCTCTGACTCTGCTCTGACTCTCTCTGACTCTGCTCTAACTCTCTCTAACTCTGCTCTGACTCTGCTCTGACTCTGCTCTGACTCTCTCTGACTCTGCTCTAACTCTGCTCTGACTCTGCTCTGACTCTGCTCTGACTCTGCTCTGACTCTGCTCTAACTCTGCTCTGACTCTGCTCTAACTCTCTCTAACTCTGCTCTGACTCTGCTCTGACTCTGCTCTGACTCTGCTCTAACTCTGCTCTGACTCTGCTCTGACTCTGCTCTGACTCTGCTCTAACTCTCTCGAACTCTCTCTAACTCTGCTCTGACTCTGCTCTGACTCTGCTCTGACTCTGCTCTGACTCTCTCTGACTCTGCTCTAACTCTCTCTGACTCTGCTCTGACTCTGCTCTAACTCTGCTCTGACTCTGCTCTAACTCTCTCTGACTCTGCTCTGACTCTGCTCTGACTCTGCTCTAACTCTGCTCTAACTCTCTCTAATTCTCTCTAACTCTGCTCTGACTCTGCTCTGACTCTGCTCTAACTCTGCTCTGACTCTGCTCTGACTCTGCTCTAACTCTGCTCTGACTCTGCTCTGACTCTGCTCTGACTCTGCTCTGACTCTGCTCTAACTCTCTCTAACTCTGCTCTGACTCTGCTCTAACTCTCTCATTCTCTCTAACTCTGCTCTAACTCTCTCTAACTCTCTCATTCTCTCTAACTCTGCTCTGACTCTGCTCTGACTCTGCTCTGACTCTGCTCTAACTCTCTCTGACTCTGCTCTAACTCTCTCTAACTCTGCTCTGACTCTGCTCTGACTCTGCTCTAACTCTCTCTGACTCTGCTCTCTCTCTAACTCTGCTCTAACTCTGCTCTAATTCTCTCTAACTCTGCTCTGACTCTGCTCTGACTCTGCTCTG
>CM038726.1:39553334-39565014 GCA_021613375.1 Megaleporinus macrocephalus | reverse complement strand
CATACACACACACATACATTTATACACACACATACATTTATACACACACATACACACACACATACATTTATACACACACATACACACATACATTTATACACACACATACACATATATACATAAATATGTTTTTGTATTTATTTGTATTCTTTGTATGTGTGTATAAGTGTGTGTATGTGTGTGTATGTGTGTATAAGTGTATGTGTGTGTATAGTGTGTAGTGTAGTGTGTGTGTGTGTGTGTATGTGTGTGTATAGTGTGTATGTGTGTGTATGTGTGTGTATAGTGTATGTGTGTGTATGTGTGTGTGTGTATATGTGTGTGTATGTGTGTGTATAGTGTGTATAGTGTGTGTATGTGTGTGTATGTATGTGTGTGTGTATGTGTGTGTATAGTGTGTGTGTGTGTATGTGTGTGTGTGTATATGTGTGTGTATGTGTGTGTGTGTATGTGTGTGTGTGTGTGTGTATGTGTGTGTATTTGTGTGTATAGTGTGTGTGTGTGTATGTGTGTATATGTGTGTGTATGTGTGTGTGTGTATGTGTGTGTGTGTGTGTGTATGTGTGTGTATTTGTGTGTATAGTGTGTGTGTGTGTATGTGTGTATATGTGTGTGTATGTGTGTGTATAGTGTGTGTGTGTATGTGTGTGTGTGTGTGTGTGTGTGTATGTGTGAGTATAAGTGTGTGTATGTGTGTGTATAGTGTGTGTGTGTATGTGTGTGTGTGTATAAGTGTGTGTATGTGAGTGTGTGTGTGTGTATGTGTGTATGTGTATAAGTGTGTGTATGTGTGTGTATAGTGTATGTGTGAGTATAAGTGTGTGTATGTGTGTGTATAGTGTGTGTGTGTGTGTGTAAGTTGGGGATTTTCTCAGATAGGTTTGAGGGTCTTTGCTCTCTACAGGAAGACAATAGATAAAGGTGATGAGAGGTTCTGCGTGGGCGTGTCTTTATTGTGTAGAGCTGAGGCTTCTAAGCGGTTGTTACGGGTAACAATTACAACACCAGCTCCTTCCAGAACCACTGTTAGCGTGTGTTTAAGGAATGAGAGGCGGGTCTTCAGTAGTTAAAGAGCTCTGATTGGTCGTGTCATGGTTGACTGTGTGGTGGGAGTGAGTGTACTCCAGCTGCTTCCTGTGGAGTTAATACTCTGAAGAGAAATGAACTGTTTAAAGAAGTGAGAGAGCAGAAACTGAAGTGTGAGCTGTGGCTCTCCAGGAAAACACAAAAGTGGGAAATTCCAGCCGGTCTGAAACCGCCCCAAACTGACCCCAGCTCAGTAAACGCCGTAAACCAATACAGCTCATCACTGCAGCACCATGTAGTAGTGAGTAAAACACCATTAGAGTGTATTACAATCACTGTGCACACTACACTACACTATACTACACACTACACTACACTATACTACACACTACATTACACTACACTGCAGATTCATACTGGATTACAATCACTGTAAACACTACACACTACACTACACTACACACACCGCAGATTCATACTGGATTACAATCACTGTAAACACTACACACTACACTACACTGTACTACACACTACACACACCGCAGATTCATACTGGATTACAATCACTGTAAACACTACACACTACACTACAAACTCTGCAGATTCATACTGGATTATAATTACTGTAAACACTACACACTACACTACACTATACTACACACTACACTACACACACTGCAGATTCATACTGGATTACAATCACTGTAAACACTACACACTACACTACACTGTACTACACACTACACTATACTACACACTACACTACACTGTACTACACGCAGATTCATACTGGATTATAATCTCTGTACACACTACACACTCTGCAGATTCATGCTGGATGTCAGTCAGTGGTTTGGTGTAAAGGGTGTGAGTGTGATGTGTGAACTCACCACTGCCCGCTGGTCAGTGCAGGCGAGAGAGAGGCCGAGGGCAGATCCTGACTGGACTGTAAGAGAAGCAGAGTTTGAGAACGGGCGGGTTCTGTGGTTCTGTGGTTCTGGTTCTGTGTATGAGTTCTAATACGAGTGTGTGAGTGAGACATGAACTCTGTGTGCTGTGCAGTTAGCACTGTGCTAATTAGCGGAGTGTGATTATATCTGAGTGAGGAGCTGCTCAGCCCGGGGTGTGACTGGAGAGTGTGTTGATCTCTGGATACAGTTCAGCCTGTGTACTGTGTACTATACTCTTCACTGAAGGCCGTAGTGACGAGCTCCGGATACGGGCTCATGATTAGAGTGATATAAAACCATAACCATCTTTCAGCACACGCGGGAGTTTCAGTTCTCAGTGCAGCTGAAAGACGAGGCTGCAGGGTTTCAGAGGAAGTGAGTTCAGCTCAGCAACAACAATCAAACTTCCCCAAAACACGGCCTTACCCCAGTTTACAGACCTGCTCAGACAACTGGCTCTTCACTTCATTGTGGGGGGCTGGCGGTGGGGCGCTGGCGGTGGGGCGCTGGCGGTGGGGGGCTGGCTGTGGGGGGCTGGCTGTGGGGGGCTGGCTGTGGGGGGCTGGCTGTGGGGGGTGGGGAGTATACTGAGGAAGTTGTTCTTGCCACTGTCGTCTCTGGCTCACTCACCGAGATACATGTTGCTGTACGTTCTTAAACTTCTGAAGAGCCGCTTTGTAACAACATCACTGTAGAAATGCTACACAAACAAACCTGAATTGAATTTAATTGAATTGAATTGAATTGAATTGAATTGAATTGAATTGAATTGAATTGAATTGAATTGAATTGAATTGAATTATCTTTAATGAGACTCAATGGAAGTAGTCTTCTCCATCCTACTTTGGAACATTTCTATTGGTCCATTAACCATAAACCTTTCACACAATGTAAAGGACTAGCGGTGGTGTTATGTAAGTTTCTAATTCTCTGTAATGTCGTTGGTGAGACTGTTCTCAGAGACCCCCCCCCTCCCCACCCCCACCCGCACACCTGTTTTTGTTCTTTTTACTTATCGTCTTAATCTTGTTTGCATATGTTTCTTTCTGCCATGGTGCTCTCTTTCCATCTCACGGCCTGTCCTATACTCTCTCCTGACTCCGGCAGAACATGAGGAAGGTTCTGACTCTGTTAAAGTTAAACTGGAGAGCTAGCACGCTGGCCGAGTTCACAGAGTGCTTAACTGCATATGAAAGACATGTCCATGTCTAAGTACGCGTCTCCTCAGTTTTTAGAACTGTGTCTCAGCCAGCAGGTAAGCAGGACCTCCAGAGTTCACTCCAGTCCGTGTGTCCGGTTTGTAAAAAACAGGGATTCAGGGCACGTGGTTGTAAAAAGGAAAATGAAATGAAAATAAACACCCGCCCGGTCCAGAGGAACATGAGACTGGAGATGTTCACTGTGAGGGTGTTTAGAGCCACTGGTAATGATAATGAACGTGATTTTTGGTTGATACCGGAGCACAGGCTCCATTATTACCTACAGCAATGGCTAAAGTGTTTACTTTAAATAGTACTGTGATTGTCATTACTGGAGTCACTGGGAAATCTTAGAACCAGTTTGTTTGATTTTTGGTCTCTGCTTTAGTAGTAGCTCCTATTAAGACACCACTGATACCAGGCCTGGATTCTGATCTCTCAGTTAAGTATGGAGTTGGATTTTGAGACTGAGAAGCGTAAATTGTCTGTTCTTGTAGCACAAGGTTTCAAATCCACTCACCATAAATCATCCTGTTTGGTCAAAGACGAAGATGAATGTGGTTTGTTGGATGTTGACCCTTTTTGGCTAACAGCTAAACCACCACCAGCTGCTAACAGTATCTACTTTCTAGGGAAGCTATAAATGAGATACATTTAATTATCGAGTCGTGGGATTTTGATTGAGGCACCGAGTGACTCGTGGTCTTTAATCTGCTAATAAGTACATTCATCACGTTACTGTTTTGGTAGCAGACCCTAGTAGTGTTTGTGATGGGGTCCCGAATACACAGTCAGTCTTTTCAGTGATCGACATGTCTAATGGGGGTCTAATGGGGGTCTAATGGGGGTCTAATGGGGGTCTAATGGGGGTAGTCAGCTCTGTTTTAGCGTTTCAGTTTGAAGGAGAGTGATTACTGATCACAGATGTAGCAGCTCTATGTGAAGGTTGTAAAGTGTGGACACGTGCTTAGACTGTACCACCTCCTGGGTGGCCTGACTGGACCAGCTTTGGGGCTAGAACTGTTGGCCGCAGGTTTAATACCCAAAGTGAAGATTTCCCGTATCCCCAAACGATGATTAGCATCTCCACAATTCCAGTTAGGACCTCAGGACCCAAAAGTGAGGTAGGGTCAGACTGGTGGTACAGACTACAATGTTAGAGCAAACCTCCTCAAGTGTGTTCCTAGTGGTTCATAATATCACAGCGAGATCCTGCCGAGAGTATTTTTGTGTTTTATCAGAAACACAAACACCTCCAGGAGTCAAACCACCTGAACCAGTTCAACTAACAGATGATCATCTGAGCGTTCTACAGAGACAATATCTTCAGTCATCAAGACAGCAAAGCCAGAAATCTAACCCTAGATTGCAGACGACCGAGATGATCAAAATAAATCTGAACTCTAAAAATCTGAATAAATCTGAAATCTTAACTACATACACACCACTCCTGGTCCCGTCTCTGATGTAGACAGCAACAACACTTCCTATTTTTATTTAAAAACGTTTGTATCCTGCACCCGGTAAGAGTATCTGCAGGACTAGCATGGTCTGGACGTTCTACTTCTGATTGTGATACCTGTGCTGTGTTACATACTAGTGTTCCAACTTTAAAATCAGTTACAGCCACAGCGTAACCCAAACAAAGACCTCTCAGTGGTGCTCCTGGTCTGACGATTAGTGACCAAACATGGTGTGTTGTAGGGCCACGTCACCATTTCTAGAGGAAATTCCTGAAGTTTAATCAGTTAATTCATAATCATATCTCCTACAATCGACCACCTCTACAGCAACATCAATACCAGAGCAGAGAGCAGAGAACAGAGAACAGAGAACACAGAACAGAGAACACAGAACAGAGAACACAGAACAGAGAACAGAGTGCTGACAAAGATAGTAATGTAATTTTAGTGTATCATCCTGAAAACACATCTAAAGTCTGGCCTAAACTCTCTCTACCAGCACAGTAACCGTCACTGCCCACACACTCCTCTACACCAGCTCCATACACCTGGGTGTTGAGCAACACTCCCAGTAGGGGGCAGTTCAGAGTAAATCAGGCATGGCGACGGTGGAGGAGCTTGTAGTTCTGTATGACTGTCTCTGCGCCACGGCAACATTACGTCATGGTTAAAATTTCTAACTGACTCGCAACCAAACAGTCTTCAGACAGCCCCCCCGTTTCTTCTTCACTGTGTTCGTGTGGAAGTGGTGGTGTCTTGCGCTAACACCAACACCACCCCCACCACCACCCCCACCACCTCACCAGAAACAATAACATTTTTCCCCTTTTTAATTTTCAGGTAATACAGCTCACCGCTGGTGTATAGTTATATAGACAGACAGTGAGGTGGTACCACAACTGCCCAACTGCCCTCCGCCCACTGCAGCCTCCACCCCCCCCCCCCCACCACTAACCTCAGTGAGGAGAGAAGTAGATGACGAGGTAGAGGAATAACCCCGCTAGTTCACACCTATGGGAGTGGTAGTCTGTCTGTAGGAGTGAGAGTGTGAACTCAGATTCACTGGAAGAGATAATGGGTGGATGGTAAACGACAGCTGTTCAAAAAAATAATAACCAACAAAAAAGCTCTAAACAGAGACGACGTGCCTGTCATTCCAGAACTGATCTCTGATCTGCTGTCCAGTCTATTTCCACTCAGTCATTTCAACACTCAGTGGTGGTCACAGGTGGTCACTGGTGGTCACTGGTGGTCAGTGGGGGACGCTGGGTTATTAGCAGAACCTGTTTCTGTGAGAGTCTGGTGAAGCTGCTATTGGAAGCGGCTGGTTGGAGGAGATGGAGAGGAGTGAGTGCTGAACTCATCACTGTCACACTCAGAGTCACACTCAGAGTCACACTCAGAGTCACACTCAGAGTCACACTCAGAGTCAGAGTGAAAGAGAAAACTAAACCTGTGTTACAGCGTTCCACCTCACTGAACAACATCTCCTCAAACACTGAACACTGAGTACTGAGTTTAACACAGACCACCTTAAAACCTGACCACAGCTCTGTACTGCGTCTCACCGTCTCACTGAGACAACCGAGTCACGTTCCTGAGAAGATCCTCCACACTGAGACACGTCTACTACTGCACATTCTAGAGTAACACACACGAGTCACGTTCCTGAGAAGATCCTCCACACTGAGACACGTCTACTACTGCACATTCTACAGTAACACACACGAGTCACGTTCCTGAGAAGATCCTCCACACTGAGACACGTCTACTACTGCACATACTACAGTAACACACACGAGTCACGTTCCTGAGAAGATCCTCCACACTGAGACACGTCTACTACTGCACATACTACAGTAACACACACGAGTCACGTTCCTGAGAAGATCCTCCACACTGAGACACGTCTACTACTGCACATTCTACAGTAACACACACGAGTCACGTTCCTGAGAAGATCCTCCACACTGAGACACGTCTACTACTGCACATTCTACAGTAACACACACGAGTCACGTTCCTGAGAAGATCCTCCACACTGAGACACGTCTACTACTGCACATTCTACAGTAACACACACGAGTCACGTTCCTGAGAAGATCCTCCACACTGAGACACGTCTACTACTGCACATACTACAGTAACACACATGAGTCACGTTCCTGAGAAGATCCTCCACACTGAGACACGTCTACTACTGCACATACTACAGTAACACACATGAGTCACGTTCCTGAGAAGATCCTCCACACTGAGACACGTCTACTACTGCACATTCTACAGTAACACACACGAGTCACGTTCCTGAGAAGATCCTCCACACTGAGACACGTCTACTACTGCACATTCTACAGTAACACACACGAGTCACGTTCCTGAGAAGATCCTCCACACTGAGACACGTCTACTACTGCACATTCTACAGTAACACACACGAGTCACGTTCCTGAGAAGATCCTCCACACTGAGACACGTCTACTACTGCACATACTACAGTAACACACACGAGTCACGTTCCTGAGAAGATCCTCCACACTGAGACACGTCTACTACTGCACATTCTACAGTAACACACACGAGTCACGTTCCTGAGAAGATCCTCCACACTGAGACACGTCTACTACTGCACATTCTACAGTAACACACACGAGTCACGTTCCTGAGAAGATCCTCCACACTGAGACACGTCTACTACTGCACATACTACAGTAACACACACGAGTCACGTTCCTGAGAAGATCCTCCACACTGAGACACGTCTACTACTGCACATTCTACAGTAACACACACGAGTCACGTTCCTGAGAAGATCCTCCACACTGAGACACGTCTACTACTGCACATTCTACAGTAACACACACGAGTCACGTTCCTGAGAAGATCCTCCACACTGAGACACGTCTACTACTGCACATACTACAGTAACACACACGAGTCACGTTCCTGAGAAGATCCTCCACACTGAGACACGTCCTAGCAGATTGATATCAGACTGGTGTGATTAAATAAGCTGGTCCAGAATGAGGTATAAACTGACTCTGACTCACTGCTGGGTTTCACAGGTCACTAGTCTCACCCTGTGTGTGTGTATAGTGTGTGTGTATGTGTGTGTGTGTGTGTTTGTAAAGCTTATAACGTGGGGACTTCGACCTGAATACACACCAATAAAGTGGGGACGTGTGTCAAGTTAACCACTGTAGCATGTATATTTCGATGAGTTGACCAGTTACTGCTCACATGCTGTTTCCATAACAGGACTCTCTTCTAGCTTTATGTTTGATTGTGACTATTGCTTTAGAAAACAGAAAGTGGGATGGATGCAGACAGTGACCAGCTGGAGTCAAACGGAGCATCTAAAGATGATCAGCATTGCACCCAACACTCACAGCACAGATCTGCTTCTGGAATCCAGGTGAGTAAAATGCTTTGATTCATGTTACACTCAGTAACTGCTAAGTGCAGACCTGCCTGCTCTTACACATTCAGACCAACCTGCGCTGTTGATACTCTGTCATTTCAAAATACGTAAAAAGCCAACTGGTTTTCATCCCTCTCGGGGTACGTCTTCATACTGGAACTGGTTTTGAAGGGAGGACGGTGTTAAACACAGTTGAACCCCGTCAACTTAAAACTCCGGTTAAGCCGGCCACCTATCACCAAAACGCATTTAAACCAGCCGCACGTGAACCGTGAGTGCGCGGCTGCTAAACACTTGTTCACTGACCCATCCAGCTCAGCTGTGCTGTGTATTTTCTAAACCTGATTGATTTACTTTTTCACTAGGGCTACTGCACTACTGTTCACTACTGCACTACTGTTCACTACTGCACTACTGTTCACTACTGCACTACTGTTCACTACTGCACTACTGTTAAAGGATGCTCTCTCTTCTACATTCTCAGCCGGTGCTTTACTGCAACACAGTGCCGTGTCTCTGTTATTCGTGTCTCATTCCTGGTTTTGTGTTCTGTAACTTCTGTCCATTCAGTGCCTTCTAGTTTAACAACTCAGCAGTGATACCAATGTGATGCTGTACCTCAGCTATGTTGTATGTTTGCTAAACCTAATTTAATTTGTTCTTTGTTTCCAATATCTTATTAATATCACTGACCGATGTCTTTCACCTTGCCCCTTAGCCACAGTTCCAACTAATGTTGTACCTGAACTATGTTTTGTGTTTTACTAAAACAAAATATTTACTCCAGCCCCTTCCATTCTAGGGTGTTGTTGATGCTCCAGCTCCCTTCACTATGCTCTGAGTCTACTAACTGAATTTCCTCCAACTTCCTTCTTAACTCAAAGATCTTTCTTTGTGCCTCTCCTGTCACTGTTACTGGTCCACCGCTTCACTTCACTACACAATGTCATGCAAGTATCGGAGACCCTTTGTTTTGGGACCAGCTTTTACAGTAGCAATTTCTTTCACTGCTGTCACTTAACTGCCCTTGGCCTGCTGACCCACTGGCTCTGGACCTAGTTTCTGTAATGCTGTGCAGTGCACATCCCACCTCTGACAAACAGGCTTGTAACAACTTCCTCTGTAACCTAAATGAACGTATTAGAATTCTGTTTTTTGTTCTGAATCCTCTCCTTGCTGCAATTAATTTCTGATATCCACGTAAGAAAAACTGCTTTAATTCTTGCAAGTTTCACACATTTAATGTTAAATCTGCACAAGGCACAACATACTCAGCCAATATATGCAAACGAGTAATTGCAGTTTGCATAAAGAGCTAATAAGTCTGTAGAGAATGCCATCAATCTTGCTCTCACATCCTGAACGGCCGTACCACTAATGTCTGTGGGAGTTTGTAGACTTTGCTCTGCTTTCAATGCCATAATTATTGACCTTCTACTGGAGTAATTTCAGTCAACAAGTGAGGCGTTCTTCCAGTCCTCACACTAAGTTCAGGAATCTGCACACAGCCAGCGACGAAGCTTATATGAGTGGCGACTGTAATTCATTCCACAAAGGAAAGTATGCACTGAACAAACAGTCAAAACTGCTAAACACAAATACGTGTATTATATATAAAAACTGTTCCTTCATCTGGAACTTATTACAAACTATAAGCATCAACTATAGCAGCTGCTCCCAAAGTATCTCAGTAACCTTTACTCAGGATTTGAAATACAGAGGACACCCCCCCCCCCCAGTCTAACATCAGTCTGTCTACTACACACTGTCTGCAGCCTCTTTACAAGTCACAAGTCAAGTCAAGTGTATTTGTGTAGTGCTCTTTACAACAATGTTGTCACAAAGCAGCTTTACAGGAGTTAGAAAACATGAAACCATCAAGTCATATAACACATATCCCCCTGTGAGAAAGTCAGAGGCGACGGTGGCAAGAAAAACTCCCCCAAAAGTGGAGGAAGAAACCTCGGGAGGAACTAAGACTCACAAGGGCCGACCCGTTCTCCTCTGGTCAATCAGTCTTTACAGTTAAAGCTAAATAGTAATAAACAGTACAAACTAAATTCAAGCTTCTTTCCCCAGAACATGATCTTACTAAACAAGGAACTTCATCCCTCAGCTTTAAAGAGCTGCACTAGCAATTTATTACACACACTGTAACCTACATGACTACTGTATATGAACCAGATCATTATTCTACTGATTCTATTTAGTGCACATACACACTGTAACTGGTTGCAGTATACACATTCTGAAAAGTATGTTTATTTGCTGCTCAGTTCTCTTGTCTGTACTCAGTACTCCTTTATCTGGTTATATCTGTACTTGTCTCACATTCACATACTTTTTACCTGCTGTTTGTTTGTGTAATAATGTTATGTTTATATAGTTTTTTATAGTATACTTTTTATTTATTTTATTGTACTTAATTTTATGTTGATACCCGCACCAAGAAAACATTCACTGTACACCAGGTACTTGATGCATACTATTAAATATGATCTTTTTTGCATGGCATGTTTAGCCTGAATATGCGTTCACTTCCACTAAACCGTGTTCAAGTTAGCTGTAGGATTACAACACATTTTTACATTTGGGCTGGGTAATGACAGCTGTGTCCATTTCAGGACACAAAATGTGGAATGTCAGCCGACAGTAATGGTCTGGAATCAGTTTGTGCCCCTGGAGATGATCAGCATTGAACCCAACATTCACAGCAAGTCTATTTTCTGCAATGAGGTATGGAACTGTTCTATTTCATGTATTTATCTCATATTAAACGTCAAGTCCCCACAATGTTCAATGCACTCTAACAGTGTTGGCAAAAGATTTCAGTCAGTAAGTGGTGCACCTCCCCCACTGGGTCCCCACAATGTCTTTTAAAATGGAAGCTGTACACATAGTCCTCACAAAACATATTAATGATATACTTTTTTATCATAAATATGAAGTTTGTTTGGTGTGTTTAGCCTAAATATGCTTTCTGAGTCGGTTTAGGGTGTTCATAGTGTAGTGTAGTTTTTGCCAAAAAACTGTTTTATTGTTTTATAAAATTTTAAAAAGAGATGTTGTAGAGATTTGTTTCCTGTCATACAATCATGAGTAAGCCATAACACAGATAAATGCTTTGTATCTGCTTTGTGTATTTTATTAGGAAAATGTTTACACTTGATTACTATTGCGTTCATGTGGATTGTATTTCTCCAGATTTATTCAGTCTATTTGAGTCTACAGGGCTCTTTATGGCTTGTTAATTATTTATCTGATTGTCTTCATCCATCTTGCTGCTGGTCAGCCTTCTTTTAACATTTGAGGATCTTTTTAAGCTCTGTATTTGTTGTTCTGCAGAGTGCAATACTATGTTGTTATTTAGTTGCAGCTTTGAACTTTGTTTTCTTAACTTCAGCAACTAGGTGTCCAAAAGGCTTTAACCTAGAGCCACATCTTATTTGCAAGCTGTACTCAGAGACACAAGTTGAGTGTCTTTGGAACCTGACGGTCCCATGTTCTGCACTTCACTTGCAGACACTGTTGTTCCTTTCCTTCTGGAATACGGAAGTGATTTACCATCAGCTTCTTCTATGCAGTTGAACTGGTCTCTACATTCTACTTATAAAAAGCGTC